>SMDT01000886.1:0-126153 GCA_005392925.1 Aquilaria sinensis | reverse complement strand
CCTAAGGCAGAAAACCTTCATACCGAAGGGCCTGGCCACCAGCCGCGCCATCAGAGCGAGGGAGAACGGTCCCTCAGGCAAAGAGGGAAAAGGCCTGCAGCATTCACGCCCCTGAACACCACAAGAGCTAGCATTCTGATGACCTTGGAAAGGCAAGGGACAGCAATCCCAAGGCCAAAGGCCATGGCCCTGGAAAATAAAATGAATATGAAGAAATTCTGCCAATTTCATCGAGAACATGGCCACAACACTGAAGCCTGTTACCAGTTGAAGAAGTACATCGAGTCCCTAATCAAACAGGGGCAACTTCGGCGATATTTGCGGATGCCCTCTCCGAAAGGGAGAAAAGAAGAGCAAAGGAGAGCAGATGATGAAGAGTATGACTCACACAGACGACGGGACCGAAGTCCCCGCAAAAGTCTGCCACCCTCGGTGGGGATCATCCAAACCATCACTACGAGGATGCCCTCGGCCGAGAGAAAAAGGAAGATGAGAGAAGTCTCCATCATGGAGTACGGGAGTACCTCCCAAACGCTCACCCACAGGGACGGGTCTGTGATAAAATTCCCTCATGACGACCCCCTCCTTGTCATGGCAAGAATAGGGAGCTGGGACGTCAAAAGAGTACTCCTCGATGACGGCTCGAACGCCGATGTCATTTTTTCTCATCTGCTGGAAAAATTAGATATTTCAAAAAGCGACCTCAGCACATTCAGTTCCCCCACCTACGGCATCGGACCATCTGAACTCCCAGTCTTGGGTACATTGACTTGCCCGTGATGCTGAAAGGGGTCTCCTCCAAAAGCAAAGAAGACTTAATCACCTCTGGCAGAACAAGATTTATAGTCATTGATGTACCATCAGCATACAACGCCATTCTGGGAAGGCAGACTCAGGGTAATTTTCACATTCGGCCAGATGTAAGATACTTAACGGTCACCTTCGCCACCGAAGACGGAGACGCTGAAATCTTCATTGATCAAGCCGAGGTTAGAAAAGTCTTCACGAGGGCCAGGCAAAGCCCGACCAAGATCCAGGTGCACACTTCGACAGAAGGAAAAAAGGTCCTGATGGACGAAAGGGCAACAGCAGAAGAAACGAAAAGCCTCGAAAAAATAGAAACAGAAGATGTAGAATTAGTCCCCGGCCGAAACACCCGAGTTGGAAAGAAACTGGCCGAAGTGGACAAAAATAGGCTTGTATCCTTTTTATGCATGAACAAAGATCTATTTGCTTATTCGCCGAAGGATATGCCTGGGTTTGACCCTAGCATAATCCATCACAATCTCAAAGTGCAACCACACGTCAGACCAATTCGACAGAAAAAATGGAATCTATCAGCTCACAAAAGCCCCTTCGTCAAAGCCGAAGTTAATCGCCTCATCGAGGCCGGGGTAATAAGGGAAGCGAAATACCCCGAATGGCTCAGCAATGTGGTTATAGCCACAAAGGAGGGCAGTGAAAAGCTCTGAATGTGCATCGACTTTCGAAACTTCAATGATGCGTGTCCGAAAGACTCCTATCCATTACCGGCCATAGATCAGCTGGTAGACGCAACTGCCGAGTACGTACTACTTAGCTTCCTCGACGCTTTTAGCGGGTATCATCAGATCTGAATAAATCCCAAGGATGAGGAAAAAACAGCATTCATCACAAAGATAGGTACTTACTGCTATGTCATAATGCCTTTCGGGCTCAAAAACGAAGGAGCTACCTACCAAAGGCTGATGAATAAAGTATTTGACGCATAGATCGGTAGGAACATGGAAGTGTACATTGACGATATGATAGTCAAGAGCAGAGTGCCCGATAATCATATCACCGACTTAACCGAAACCTTCCAGCGACTTCGAGAGTTCGGTATTCGCCTTAATCCCGAAAAATGTGTGTTCGGAGTAAACGCGCGAAAGTTTCTCGGGTTTATGGTGACGGAAAGGGGAATAGACGCTAACCCTGAGAAAGTAAAAGCCCTGCTGAATTTCTAGACACCTACGTCCATCAAGGACATACAGAGGCTTACCGGGAGGATCACCTCCCTAAGCAGTGATGGCCGGGGGCCTCATCGGGAGATATCTGTTAGATTGTAGTGGCGAGACTCTAAGTAGCAAAAGAGGGAAGGGAAAAATAGGAATAACGCCTGGAGGATGGTTCGCCCAAGGGAGTGTGTCTGAAAGCTCAGAAACAAAGGGTTAAGAGGCGACCGCGGAATTTTTTATTGCCTGGGTGGGGGAAGAAAGAGGTACAGAACCAAATCCGACTCCCAAGTCAGTGGTGGCTGAGAAAAGGCAGAGGAAATAGCACGAAGGGGCTGAAGAGTCTCGCCTGGTGACTTTCTCAGAGTCTGGGAGTCAGATCTTTGCCCACCAGCCTCCTGCCAAGTATTTATTTCCTGGTATTTATAGGAGTGCCTAGCCCGTTTAGATCACGACACATGTTCGGTCGGATGTTCCCTGATTTTCTGGGCGTAGGGGACAGATAGCTGGTAGTGGGTTGCCTTGAGCCTTGTGCTGAGATGGGCCATGTTGCCATTTTGACAGCGTCAGCATGTCACAGCGCCTTTTAAGGCGACTTATGGCGTCTGTGAAAGGACGTCTCAGAGGCTTCCTTAAATGCTTCCTTAAATGCTCCTGCCGTACTCCCGAGGTCCCTGGGCGAGGTCGTCCTTTGGTACGGACGGTGCCTCTTCGGAGAACACACACTCAGTTCGGGGGTTCCCATCTTCAGGGAGTTCCGCTTTCGGGGAGATCATGTTCGGCCCGCGATAGCTGGTGCCTCTTTTCCGAAGGCGATCTGTTACAACCTCGGGGGGTAAGTAGTATCCTCTAGCTTTCTGGCGCGCCGGGCTCGGAGCTCTTCGGCTATCTCCCGAGGTGTATGATCCCACCTTTTCTCGGGTAGTGCCAGTTTCTTGTGGCCATTACTGTGGCAGGGAGTTCGGCCAGATAGAGGCGATAGCCTTTGGCTATCACATGCCCCCCTTTGGAAAGCCGAAGTGAAGACTTCAGGTTTACATCTCTTTCTGAGGTTGTTCTTGGGAGTTTCTTAGGAAGCTCATCCTGTTCCGAGGATACACCTCTTGCCCGAAGGTATGGGCTGTTCGGCCTTGGCCTGTTCTTTGGTGTCTTCGAGGCGGAGCCTGTGCCGAAGATACACCTCTTGCCCAAAGGTCATGGGCTGTTCGGCCATAGCCTGTCTCTTGGTGTCCTCGAGGTAACCTGCTCTTTGTCTTCTTGCAGGTCTGTGTGGCCAAGCGTCGCAGTCTGAGCGGCGCAAGCCAGTGTTCCAGGGATCTAAGAAGACGCGTCCCAGCTTTTTAGGGATGTCAGAAGGACGTGTCCCCTGCTTTGGCGCGGTGATTGACACGTGGCGGTTTGCCATTGGGGGAGAGCCACGTCGGTTACAGAGGGCGCGCCTTTTCAGGTGCAGAGGGCAGTTACGGCGACGGTTCGCCTCCAAAGGGTACTTATGACGATGTTTCGGTTACCCACCTCTGGCCTATAAATAGCCCATTCCATCATAAGTTCCCATTTGCTTTTTCTTGTGCTCTTTTCCTCTGCTTTACCCCTGTTCTTGCACTTTCTTGCTTTCTGTGGCGGAGCTACCTTAATCAGAGCTTTTTTCCAGCCAACTTTCACGACGGCGTCCTCAGACTTTGGCAAATCTTTTGGTGGGTTTTTGTTTTCCAGAGTGTTTTGATCCCTCTGTTCTTTTGAGTTTTTCTCTGGAAACTGTTTTCTTCCCATTTTCAAACTCGTTTTCATGTCGAAAATGCCCATTCCTGAGAGCTGGCAGCCTCTTTTAGCCCATCCTTGTTGCACCACCCACGCAAAATTAGAGAGGTGGAAGAAAAAGTTCTTTCTTCCCTCTTACGTCATTACAAGGCTGCCTCGCTCTAGCCATTATGCTTTTTCAAACCATAGTAACGAGGTTACCATTTTCCAAGCCCAGCTGAAGGCCGGACTTCGGTATCCTCCCCCGAAGATGGTTTGCGAGTTCTGCCAATTTCATGGCATTGCTGTGAACCAGCTTCCCCCGAACTCGTTCTGCTATTTTAACGCCTACCTCTGCATGTGTGGCGTCTTCGGGATAGAACCCCATTTTATAATCTTTCATGCAGTACTACAAGCTCTTCTGTGGTCCCGAAGGGTGGCTTCTATTTCATGCTACCTCGGGGATCCGGGAGCAAAAAATTCATGTTCACCTTCGCCACTAAGGACAGCTGGCGGGGGTGGCAACAGAAAGTTCTTTTTCCTGAAGATGGAGGAGGCCTGGTCGTATGTTCCGACCAAAGTGGGCTCAGGGAACAGTTGGATGTGGACGTTCGTTGATCCGAGGATGCTGCTGACTCCAGAGTTGGCTTCCACGTGTTCGCGGATTTCGACGGCCCGCATTCGGGCTGTCTCTGACTGGGATCCCGAGGTCGCTCCGCGCGCCCTTTACCCTTTTCCAATCAACTGGAAGTTGATGACCGAAGAGGTCCTTCGGGAAGCTAAAGGTGGTAAAGGAGCACGAGACTGACCTCAAGATGCCAGCTCCTGCCATCGCCGGGAAGGATTCCTGGTTGGTCAAGCTTCTTAAGGAGGAAATTTCTTTCGAAACGCTTGTCGAAAGTGAGTTGTCTTCTACTCCCTTGCTGTTTTTTCCTCGGACTTACGCTGATGTTTCTCTCCTTTTTCAGAGATGGGCGACGGGACTGCCGCCTATTACAAGTCCCTTTTCTCCGGCCAAGTGGAGAAGGGCGATCAGACGAAGAAGGCGGCTTCCCGAAGGCGGAAGTCTACTGGTGCTGGGCCTTCGGGGAAACGGGCAAAGAGAACTGCCCAGGTTCCTCTAGAAGAAATTTCCGAGGAGGCTGCCGAGGAGCCTGGGACAGCCGAGATTCCGGCGTCTGAGGCTGCTGCCGAAGTCCCTGCCGCTACCGAGGTCCCTTCCGCCGACGTCCCTCCCCAAGGGCCCTACTGCGTCGCAGGCCCTTCCTTAGATGTAGTGGTAGAAGGCTACCTTCTGCCGAGGAGCGGCGCAGGAAGAAAGGCAAGGGGCATTTCGACCGAGGAGGCTCGAGGACTCCGAGGACGTTCGTTGGTCGAAGGTTCCACCAGGTTTGTTGTTTTCAGAACAAGTATGGCTTCCTTTTGTTTTTTCTGAAATTTCCTTTGTCTTCTGACCTGCTTCTCTTTTTCGCCCATGCAGGGGAGTTGACTTACCCCTGAACTGGGCGGCCGAACATGCTCGGAAGGCGCGGGCCCTTCGGCGACGCCAAAAGTCCCGCAAGGGAAGATACCCAAAGGAGCCTTTCTGGACATTCACGGAGGACATGAATTTGTACTCCGAGGACTGTCCTGAAATGGCAAAGGAAGATTTCGAAGGGGGTGCTTACAGAGGCCTCCTTCAAGGCTATTGCGGCGGCCCATCCGGGCGATGACACCCTCGCCGCGAAAGTCACCGAGCATGCTGCTCAGGTATGCTCTTCCACACCCTTTTCCCTTCAATTTTTTCCTAAGTGCTTGGCTCTTTACTGACCTTGCGTTTTCATCTTTTCGCAGCTGCTGGGGTACGCCGGCTTTCTCCGAGTTCGGGTGGCCAGGCAGATGTTGCATTCCGAAGCTTCGGCCTTAGAGGCCCTAGAAAAGGCGAAAGCCACGTGCTCGGAATTGACCGCCAAAGAACCAGCAGCTGGCAGATGCTGCGAAGGAGGAAGTTGCTGCCCTTCGGGAGGAGTTCCGGAAGGAAAAGGAAGAACTTTGAAGAAGGACTCCTCCCAGAAGATTGCTGACCTCCGCGATCAAGTGGCGGGGATGCTTGCTGCCAAACCGAAGACCTTCTCAAAGATAAGTCAGCTGGTGACAATCTCATAGTCACGCTCTTGTCTGAGAAGAGCGCCCTTCAAGCCGAGGTCAAGTCTTTGAAGAAGGAGTCCGAAAAAGAAGAAGATAAAGGCGCTGAAGAAGGAGGTTGCGGATCTGAAGGACGAGCTTCGACGACCTTGAGGCTTGAGAAGGACAAGTCTGACCAAATGAACAAGGTCGCCGTTTCAGGACGGATTCTGCCTTGCTCGGCACCAAGTTCCTTCCAGAGGTTCCCAGATCTGGACCTCTCTTTTTTGGAGGCTCTAAACATTCCCTGAGGGGACCTCGGTGGGAATGGTCCAAAAGGTCGAGCACCTGAACCTTCCTCCCTTCAACTTCCGGCGCCGAAAGGTGGTGGGAAAAGGATGCGGGAAGCGGAGTGGCTCTCGGGACGCCGCGAACCCTTAGGCTGTTTTAGGGCCTCCTTTTCCCTTCCCTTCTTTATTTTTGTACTCCTTCTTCGGGCACTTCTTCTTTGTAAAGCTAGCTTTCTTGTAAATGAAGATCTTTTTTGGCCTAAGTGTTTCTTGCAAGTTTCTTTATTTCCATTGCCCCGAACACATTTGCTCAAGAGACTTCGGAAAACCTGCGATCAAAGAAACTTGACTAACTTGAAAGACCTTTCCCTTGGCCGAGCCTGTTTCGCTCAAGAGGCTTTTTGGAAAGTCTGAAAAATTTGACTAAGTCTTTTTGCAGGTTTTTGCATTTCCATTTTGTCCCGAACACATTCGCTCGAGGGACTTCGGAAACCCCTTAGTCAAAAAATTTTCCTTCTTTTCCCCTTGTCCCGAGCATGTTTCGCTCAAGA
Source organism: Aquilaria sinensis (assembly GCA_005392925.1). Classification (NCBI taxonomy): domain Eukaryota; kingdom Viridiplantae; phylum Streptophyta; class Magnoliopsida; order Malvales; family Thymelaeaceae; genus Aquilaria; species Aquilaria sinensis. The sequence continues at coordinate 119,499 of SMDT01000886.1, read as the reverse complement.
GACTTAAGGAAACCTTTTGCGAGAATTTTTGTTTTCCATTTTTCCCGAGCGTGATGGCTCAAGGGACTTCGGAAAGTCATATTCTGTGCTTATTTACGGCGAGTACCGCTGGAAGATTTTCCCATCTTTCCCGAGCGTGATGGCTCAAGGGACTTCGGAAAGTCATATCTGCGCTTTATGTACGGCGAGCATCTTCGCGGAATTCTGCTTTGCACAATTTCTGGATACTTAAGAAATTTTCTTCAAGAGCACTTCTGTACTTAGAATATTTTTCGTACAGTATGATTCCTTCCGCTTCAATCTTAGGCGTAGAATTTTTTCAAGGCGTCTGAAGTGCCAAGTGTTTTTCAATTCTACGCCTTCGGCGTCGCCAAGTTTGTACACGCCTTTTCGTACTTCGGCGAGGAACCAGATAAGGTCCTTCCCAGTTTGCGCGAAGTACTCCGTGGGATGGCCTTCGGGGTGCAAAGTCAGCCTTTCGGAGAACGAGGTCTCCCTTTCTTGATTTCTTTTGGCCTGGCCCGTAAGTTTATAGCCGCGGCCACTCTTTGCTGAAAAGCTTTTCTTCTCAGCTCGGCTATTTCTCTGTGTTCGCCGACGAGGTCGAGCTTGGTTCTGAGGCCGAGGTCGTTTCCACCTTCATCAAATACTTGCACCCGTACTGAATGGTCTGAACTATCTCGATTGGGATAATGGCCTCTGTACCGAAGACGAGTGAAGAAGGGAGTTCTCCCCTGTGGCTCTTCGGGGCGTCGTTCGGTAAGCTCCATAATACGCTTTGGAGTTCTCCTGGCCATTTCCCTTTTGCTTCCCCCAGTCTCTTTTTCAGGCCATCTTTTATGGTCCTATTAGATACTTCCACCTGCCCGTTGCTTTGGGGGTGAGCTACTGGGGCGAAGTGCATCTTTATTCCGAGGTCGCTGATAAATTCCTGGAATCCTTTGTCTATGAATTGGGATCCATTATCAGCTACTAGTACCCTCGGTATGCCAAATCTGCATACAATGTTCTTCCATACGAACTTCTGCACTTCTTTTACCGAGATAGTTGCTAGCGGTTCTGCCTCGACCCATTTAGAGAAATAGTCTACTGCTACAACGCAGAATTTCACGCCTCCGGGGGCTGAGGGGAGTGGCCCAATAAGGTCTATACCCCAGACAGCGAACGGCCAAGGATAGTCTGTCGAACTTACCGTCTCCGAGGGTGCCCTCTGGACTGTGCCCAGACTGCGAACGGCCAAGGATAGTCAGTCGAACTTACCGTCTCCGAGGGTGCCCTCTGGATGTTCGCGTGTCTCTGGCAGCTACCGCATTTTCGGACGAACTGTCTTGCATCCTTTCTAAGGGTAGGCCAGAAGTATCCTTGGCGAAGTATCACCGCCACAAGGGCATCAGTTCCAATATGTGAACCATACATGCCTTCGTGGACCTCTTCAAGGACCATTTCAGTATCCTCTTCATCCACACATCTTTGCAGCGGGTTTGCATATCCCTGTCGGTATAACTCTTCACCAATCAGGAAGAATCGGCCGGAGCGTCTTCGCAGTCTTGCAGCGTCGCCGAGATCTTCGGGTAGCACATTTTCTGCGAGGTATCTCTTTATGGGATCTTTCCATCCTTTTCCCGAGGTCACTATGCTCAGCACTGAGATGCTCGGGTGATCTAGCACCTCGGTGTATGTTTTTGACTTCGCCAAGCAATCTGCCTCAGTGTTATTCCGCCGAGGTACATTTTCGATCCGTACGGCGTCAAACTCTTGGATGAGCTTTGCTACCAGCTCGTGGTATTTTGCCAAGGTTGGGTCCTTCGCCCCATAATCTCCTGCCGTCTGCCGAACTACCAGCTGGGAATCGCTGTGAGCCTTTAAGTTTCTCACGCCAATCCTTCTGGCCAAGCGTAATCCCGCTATGAGGGCTTCATACTCAGCCACATTGTTTGTGACGCTGAAGCTGAACTTGATAGCCTAGCCTTCGGGTCCTTACCCAGCCAGGCCTTCAACATGCAAGGTCCTCTGGCTCACCTCCATTTGGATCCAAATGGCTAGTGGTGGGTATTTCGGCGAGGGTCCAGCTCCAGCTCTGGTGTTCGGATCCCGAGGCTCCGTCAACATGCAAGGTCCATTATGGCTCACCCTCGTTCGGATCTTGGTGGCTGTCCTCAGTGGTGGGTATTTCGGCGATAAAATCTGCCAGTGCTTGGGCCTTTATGGCCTTCCGAGGCTCATATATGATTTCGTGCTCGCCAAGCTCTATGCACCACTTGGAGAGCCTTCCCGAATGATCAACTTTCTTCATAACATCCCGTAGTGGTAGACTACTTCGGACGATGATGGGGTGAGCCTGAAAGTACGGTCGCAGCCTTCTTCCTGCAAGCACCAAGGCGTATATAGCTTTTTGAAGCAAAGGGTACCTGATTTCGGCGCCATGCAGGGACTTGCTGACGTAATAGACTGGCCATTGCTTTGGGCCTTCTTCTTTCACGAGGACCGAGCTTACAGCTTTCTCCGTGACGGCGAGGTACAATACGAGTGGCTCTCCCTCCCGAGGTTGTCGCAGAGTCGGCAGGCTGGCCAGGTAGACTTTGAGTTCTTCCCAGGCCTTTTGGCAATCTTCATCCCAAGGATGATCATTCCTTCTGAGGTCGCCTTCCCTTTTTGCTGCCTTTGTGAGGACTTTGAAGAAAGGTCGGCACCGATCTCCGTACCTGGAAATAAACCTGCTTAGGGAGGTTATTCTTCCGGTGAGCCTTTGCACGTCTTTGACCGTGGCAGGAGTTCGGAATTCAAGCAGAGCCTTAATCTTCTCGGGGTTAGCGTCAATGCCTCTTTCGGATACCATGTACCCAAGGAACTTTCCCGAGGTTACCCCGAAGATGCACTTTTCAGGATTGAGCCGAATCCCAAAGGCTCTGAGCTTTTGGAAGGTTTCCTCTAGATCTGCAACGTGGTAGCCAGGCAGCTTGCTCTTGACTATCATATCATCAACATATACCTCCATGTTTCTCCCCATTTGGTCTTTAAAGACCTTGTTCATCAACCTTTGGTAGGTGGCTCCTGCATTCTTGAGCCCGAAGGGCATCCTGATATAGCAGTATGTTCCTCCCTCGGTGATGAAGGCAGTTTTTTCTTCATCTTCGGGGTCCATCCTTATTTGATGGTAGCCACTGAAGGCGTCTAGGAAACTTAGGAGCCCATATTCCGCAGTTGAATCTACCAGCTGATCTATTGGCGGCAGAGGGTATGAGTCTTTCGGGCAAGCATCGTTCAAATTTCTGAAATCGATGCACATCCGGAGTTTGCTGCTACCTTCTTTTGTGGCGATGACCACGTTGCTTAACCATTCGGGGTACTTCACTTCCCTGATAACTTTGGCTTCCAACAGCCGCTGGACTTCGGTTTTGACAAAGTTGCCCTTATGGGCTGAGATGCTTCGTTTCTTTTGCCGGACAGGCCTTGCTTCCGGGCTTACTTTGAGGCTGTGCTGTATTATGCCAGGGTTCACCCCCGGCATATCTTTTGGCGAGTAGGCAAACAGATCTTTATTTTCCAGCAGAAAGGATACAAGTTTTTCCTTGTCACCTTCGGCCAAGCTCTTCCCTATTCGGGTAGATTGTCCTGGGACAAGATCTACTGCTTCCATTTCTGCCTTTGCGGGATCTTCTCCTTTGCCTTTCTCCTGCGCCTTTGCCTCCACCGTTTGTGTAGAGTTGTTTGCCGGAGCCTTTCGTGCTTTCACAAACACCTTTCTTACCTTGGCCTGGTCTATGAAGATCTCTGCATCTCCATCCTTGGTGGCAAATGTGACAGTCAAGTACTTCACATCAGGGCGAATGTGCAGGTTTCCCTGTGTCTGCCTTCCAAGGATGGCGTTGTACGAGGACGGGACGTCCATGACGATGAATCTTGCCATTGTGGAGGCGTACAACTCAGCTGCTCCGTCTACCGAAGTCCCTCTCATCATCAGTGGGAGGTCGATCCATCCGAGAACAGGCAGTTCGGATGGTCCGACCCCGAAGGTGGGCGAGGTGACTGGCTTAAGTTCGCTGCTGGAGATGCCCAAGTTCGGCAGTAAGTGCGAGAATAGGATGTCAGCATTTGATCCATCATCAAGTAGCACCCTTTCGACATCCCAGTTCCCTATCCTCGCCGTTATCAGCAGTGGATCGTCGTGGGGGAAGACGATGGTGGATCCATTTTTGCGGGCCAGCTTTTTTGCTGGATTTTGATATTCCATGACCGCAATCTCTCTGGCTTTCCGCTTTCTTTCCGAGGATGGGAGCCCCGTGGTGATTGTTTGTATAACCCCTGCCGGAGGTGGAGGGCGCCTTTTTGGACTTCGGTTTCTCCGCCTGTCGGAGTCGTAGTCCTCATCTCAGCCCTTCCTTCCTCCTTTTTCTGCCTTTTGGGGAGGGCATCCGCAGGTATTTGCGAAGTTGGCCCTGTTTTATCAGCGACTCTATGTACTTCTTCAGCTGGAAGCAGTCTTCGGTGTCATGACCGTGGTCGCGATGAAACTGACAGAACTTCTTTGCATTCTTCTTATTATCGGCGGTCATGGCCCTTGGCCGCCGAATCTGCGTCCCTTGCCTTTCCAGCGCCATGAGAATGTTGGTCCGTGTGGTGCTCAGGGGCGTGAAACTTTGAGGCTTCCTTCCCCGCATCCTCCGAGATCGTCCTGCCTGTTCGGTAGGATTACGGGCTTGCTGATTGGACCCTTCGGCGCGGTGGTTGTCTGACTTTGGCCCAGCCATTCTTAGCTCTTCGGCGGTCATGTGCTGTTCGGCCCTTCGGTAAAATTCTCCGAGGGTGTCCGGGGGGTCCTTTGAGAACTCGTAGAACAGCTGTGAGTCCCGCCGAAGGCCCAGTGTCATGGCAAGAATGCGGATTTCGGGCCGAAAGTCTGGGACGCTCAGGGCTTCCCTATTGAACCTTTCGACATAGTCTCGGATGGTCTCTCCGTTTCTCTGCTCTATGTCGAACATCTGGACAGGCATCTTCGCAGTCGGCCTGCTCCCGATGAATTGCTGCGTGAAGGCCGTGGACAACTCCTGGAACTCAGTGATGGTCCCTGGAGGCAATGAATTGTACCACGCAGTTGCTGGCCCTGTGAGGGTGACTTCAAAGCATTTGCACATGGTAGCGTCATCAGCACCGTGCATTATCATGCTGCGTCTGTATTTCGTCAGATGGGCCTGTGGATCAGTGCGGCCATCATATATCTCCAGCCGAGGCACTCTGAAGTCACCTGGCATGGCTGCTTCAACAACGGCACGAGTGAAAGGGGAGTCATCTTCGCAGAAGGTCCTCGAGAGTCTGGCCCAAACAGGTTTTCTGGCCATTTGCTTCTCCACTCTATCTAGCCGTGCTAGTATCCTCTCCATAAGCACTGTGGTACTAGGCCCTCCTTCAGGGAAGAGAGACTGCCGGCGCCTCTTCGGGGAGCGAGTTCGGCACTGAGGGGACAGGGACCTCGCCTCAGGCAGCGAACTTCTTTGCTGCAAGACCCTTGGTCGCTCAGACCTCTTTCGTCCCACAGGCTGTTTCCCGATAGGGCCATATTTTCCAGTGGACGATTCTTCGCGCGGATCTCCGCTTCCCAAGCTGCGGATGAGTAGACTTAGGGGCTTTTCTCCCGAGGGCGTGTTGGTGAGGGAGGGGGCTCTGGGCCTGTGTTTGCTGCGGCCACCTCCGGTCGATTTGCTGGGTCATTTCAGCCACGACCGAACGTTGGAAGTCCCTTCAGGAAACTCATGGTGATTACCAGAGGGCGGTCTTCCTCGGGCACAGAAGTCCCTGGGAGTGTCTGCTCAGCAGGCCGGTTGTGTCTCAGGCGCGGACTGAGACCTTGGGAGCCCCTTGTCCTTAGAACGCCGAGTCTCAACGACGGCGATCTCAGAGCGGGTTTTTGTCACAATACAAATGACCCTAAGGGCCTCACTCAGGCCCTGGCCTAGAAGTTCCTAGACTAGCTCACAATCCCAATTGTAAAATTTAGGTTCTAGCTCTCGGCCAAGCAATCTATGATAACTTTTAAGTCTTATTTTCTTCAGTTAAGAGGCCTGGGAGGTGGCCCAGGTGGCTTTAGTAAAGTTCCATAATTTCTTGCAGCAAGGGGAAGGCCCAAACCCTTAACTTGCTCCACAAGCAAGGATTCAATTGATTTCTTGCACTACAAGCAAGGCAACACTTAATGCAAATTAGGAGCATACATGGTGTGCATCAAGTGTATTAACTATATGGCAACCAAGAAGCCCACAAGATTTAGTTTAGATTTTGAAAACCACATACAATATGTTCATGATGATCTCAGCCATATTAGGTACATATAAGGGTGCACCATATTTTCATTAAACAAAACCCAAACTAGTCACATAAAGGTGCCAAACTTTGGCCCATAATATCCAGCAACACAGGCTAACATAATATCATCCATAGTCCATGCATAACTTGGCATACAAAACCCAAGAAGCATCATAAGTCTAGGTGTCAATGACTACACATATTAACAACAAAAGGGTAGTCTACCTAGCAAACATAACATGGCAACACATGCCATGAAACCAAAAGTATTTATGCCAAGTTAATACATGCCGAGTCTCCTAATGGTCAAACAAGACCTTCAGTATGCCATATAAGAGTACACACTGCAACACCAACCCAATAGCTTGATTCATGGTCATGAAGGAAAACACTAAGATCAAAGTTATAGTCCAGGTATCCATAGCCCTCCTAGACAAGTCTCCAACTACTGCCTGCAAACTTCCACTATAAGTCTCGGCCAAATAAAGAATAAGACTTGCAAATGAATCAAAGTGTTAAGCCAAGCACACATTGGCACATACCTTGCAAAACAAGCAACTACAAACACTAAGCACACACACAAGCAGCTTAGTCCTACTCAGGCCGAAATGTCCTTGCCTGAAAAATAAAGTTGGGCAGTGAGCATATAACTCAGTAGGATTCACAAAAACGTACACAACTCATATTGAGTCTATTTAGTTAAGCTGAGGGAGCACTCAAAGCTTAACCTCCCTTTTGGTTAGCTCAATGATGCCCCAAAGCATCTTCGTTTGTTGTAATGTTGACAGGTGGAGAGACTTCCTGAGGAGGCGAGCGCCTGGAGCTCTGGTTTCCCAGCTGGGTGTGCCTGAAAAGCTCAAAGGAGAGGTTAGGAGGTCCTCGGTTTGCTTTTCCGGGGGGGACCCTCCGACGCCCAAGTCAGTTTTCTGAGTGAGAGTGGAGGAAGAACACTAGGGGATTAAGTGTCTTGCCTGTTTTGTGTTTTCTCAGAGGGAGGAAAATGCCCATCCCTTGCCCAGTCCCTTTTCCTAGTATTTATAGGAGTAGATGGTCTGTTCAGATCATGACACGTGTTCGGTCGGATTTGATCTGTGCTTTTGGACCTAGGGGACAAGCAGCCGTTTGCAGCCTCTTTCAGCCCTGGACCCGGACAGGTTGTGTCAGGACTGGGGCGGCTGCGGCGCGTCAGTTCGCCGTTCTGATGTGACGTGTAGGGCTTGTGGGCGACATGTCAGGGGCTCCTTAAATGCTCATACCGTACTCCCGAGGTCCCCTGGGCGAGGTCGCCCTTCGGTGCGTGCACCCTCTTCGGATTCTATCCGTCCTTCGGTGCGAGCACCTCCTTCGGGATCTATCCCATAGTTCTGGGAGTTCCCTTGATGAACACCTTCTTCGGGACTCACACCCATAGTTCGGTGATTCCCTTGTTCAGGTGTTTCTTGTTCGGGGAAGATCCTCTTCGGGGCTTCTGCCTTCGGGGAGATTCTTCCTCGCTTCAGAGAGTTGGCTTTCATACCCGTTTGGCCCCTCGATGAAACGGTCAGTTTGGCCCCTCGATGGAGACGGTGTTATCCTCGGAATTCCTAACGAGCTAACCGAAGTCTCGAGCTCATAGTGTTTGACTTCGCACCTTCCGAGGTCAGTGAAAAGATCCTCTCTTGGGTGACGTCAGACTCCTCGGCCAATATTCTGGCAGGGAGTTACTACCGAGGAGGCAATAGCCTTTGGCTATCACAGGCCCCCCTCCGAAAAGCCGAAGTGAGAAACTTCGGTTCATCGGTTTTCGGGTCCTGTGGTTGTGATATCTGCGCCGAAGACGCCTTCTTCTGCCTGAAGCGATGGGCAGCCCTTTTTGCGTCCTCGAGGCGCGAGAAGATAGGCTGTCCCTGTGCCGAAGATACACCTTCCTGCTCGAAGTCACAGGCTGTCTCTTGGTGTCCTCGTGGCGAGGGAAAATAGGATAACCTTGTACCGAAGATAGACCTTTTGCCCGAAGTCACAGGCTGTCTTTTGGTGTCTTCGAGGTAACCTACTTTTTTGCCTTTATAGGTCTGCTCATGCGTCGCGTCCTGTGTCCAGCAGAGTCAGTCTAGGGCGGCGCCTCTAGACCAAATGGTGTCAGAGGGCGTGCTCGACGTGATGGACGACACGTGGCACGTTTTGCTGCGCGATGACCGACACATGGCACACTATTATTGGGTGGGAATGCACTGAGTACGGCAGGCGCGACTTTTCAGGCGCATTTAGCAGTTATGGCGACGCTTCGCCTTCCGAGGGGTACTAATGACGACGGTTCACCTGGCCTTCTCGGCCTATATATACCAGCCCTGTCATAACCCTCTTTTTGCTTCTGCTTTTGCTTTCTTCTGCCTTCTAATTCTCTCCCGATTTTCCGCGGCGGTTCTCCTTTTTCAGGCGTTTTTCCGACCACTTTTCACGACGGCTTCCAGAAATCCAGATTCCGGCAAGACCTTTGGTGGGTTTTAGTCCTTTTGCTTTTTTCAAAGCTTCTTCTTTGTTTTTCCCGAACTCGTTTTCGTTGTTTTTCCCGAACTCATTTTCGTTGTTTTTCCCGAACTCATTTTCATCATGCCTGTTCCCGAGAGTTGGCAACCTCTTCTTTCTCACCCTTGCTGCACTACTCCGGCAAAACTAGCGAAGTGGAAGAAAAAGTTTTTCTTACCCTCTTACTCTGTGACGAGGTTGCCCCGTCCTGACCAATTTCCTTTTTCCAACCGAAGTGATGAAATCACCGTTTTCCGAGCCCAACTGAAGGCCGGACTTCGGTATCCCCCCCCGGAGATGGTTAGCGCGTTCTGCAACTTCCATGGCATTGCCATTAACCAACTCCCACTGAACTCGTACTGCTATTTCAACGCCTTCCTCTGTATGTGCGGCGTTTTCAAAATAAAACCTCACTTTGTAGTTTTTCTTCAGTACTACAAGCTCTTCGTGGTCCCGAAGGGTGGCTTCTACTTTATGCTACCTCGGGGATCCGGGAGCAAAAAGTATACGTTCACCTTCGCCACCAAAGACAGCTGGCGAGGGTGGCAACAAAAATTCTTTTTCCTGAAGAAGTCGGAGACTTGGTCGCACGTCCCGACCAAGTGGGCTCAGGGGAGGCTCAAGATGGATGTTGTTGACCCGAAGATACTGCTAGACGCCGACGTAGCACCTATCTTTGAGGACTTCGACAGGCGCATCCGGGCCGTCTCTGACTGGGCTGCCGAGGTCTCTCCTCGTGCCCTTTACCCCTTTCCGATCAACTGGAGGCTCATGACCGAAGAGGTCCTTCGGGAACTCAAGGTGGTAAAGGAGCATGAGACAGACCTCAACATGCCGAAACCGGCTTCTTCGGGGAAAGACTCCTGGCTCGTGAAACTCCTTCGGGGGAAAGAGACTTATGAGTCTTTTTACGAGAGTAAGTTACTTTCTCATTTTTTCCTTCATAACTTCATCTTGGACTTACACTGATCTTCCTTTTCTTTTTTCAGAGATGGGCGACGACGCGGCTGCCTTCTACAAGTTACACTGATCTTCCTTTTCTTTTTTCAGAGATGGGCGACGACGCGGCTGCCTTCTACAAGGCTCTTTTTACCGGGCAGGCCGAGAGGGGCAAATAGACAAAGAAGGCCGCCTCTTGGAGGCGGAAGCAGACTTTGGGCGGCCCTCCTTCCAAACGGGCAAAGAAAGCTGCTCCTTCCTCTCTTCCGCAAATTCCGGAGGAGGTAGGCGAGGAGCCCGAAGACCCTGCTGCCCCTTTGCCCGAGCTTCCTTCTGTCGACGCCCCTTCTTCCGACGTCCTTCCTCAAAGCCCCACGCCTTTGCATGCTCTTCTGGAGGGCGATGGGGAGGAGACCCCTTCTGCCGAGGAACGGCGCCAAATAAAAGGCAAGGGGATCTCTACTGAGGCGACGTCGATTCTTGACGACGACGTTACCGAGGTGCCAGCAGGTTTGTACTTTTGTCGAAGAACCTTTTTTTTTCTTGTAAATCCTTAAGGGTTTTCTGGCCTTAACCAATTTTTCTGCCTTGTTGTGCAGCGGAGGTGGCCGCTCCTGACTGGGTTGGCGAACACGCCCGCAAGAGGGCCCTTCGGGATGCCAAAGTCCCAGCAGGGAAAGTTCCGAAGGAGCCCTTCTGGACGTTCACGGAGGACATGAATATGTACTCCGAGGACTGTCCCGAGATGGCCAGGCAGGTGTGCAAAGGGGTGCTTACTGAGGCCTCTTACAAGGCCCTTACGGCGGCTTACCCAGGCGACAACTCTTTGGCCGCCAAACTCACTGAACATGCCGCCCAGGTACGCTTCACTGTTTCCTCAGTGTCAATTTCGCCTTTGCTTTTTACTTAGCATCATTTTCCCTTTGTTTGCTTTTTTTGCAGCTGATGGGGTATGCCGGGTTGCTCCGTGTTCGGGTGGCACGAGAGTCAGAAAGGAGGGCGTCACTCTAGGACCTTTACACCAAGACGAAGGCCCAGTGTTCGGTGTTGGCTGCCGACAATGCTCAGCTGAAGCAGTCTTCAGAGAAGGAAATTGCTGAACTTCGGGAGGGGTTCATAAAAGAGAAAAGAGGAACTTGAGAAAGGCACCTCCCAGAAACTTTCCGACATCGGCTCTCGGATGGCGGAGCTAACTTCGATCGTAGAAACGATTCAAAAGGATAAGTCAGAAAGTGACGCAATCCTTGCGAAGACGCTCGAGGAAAAGGCCCAGCTCGAAGCCGAGGTCGCATCTCTGAAGAAGCCTTCAGAAGAGAAGAAGAAGATGAAGGCATTGAAGAGAAAGCTCAAGGATCTGGCAAGGATTACGCGGATCTTGGAGAAGGACTACGCGGATTTGGCGGTCAAGAAGCGGGAGTCCGATGATATGACGAAGTTGGGCTTTCAAGACGGCTTCTGTCTTGTCCGGCACCAAATTCTGCAGAAGTTCCCAGATTTTGACCTCTCCTTCCTGGAAGGCATGAACATCCCCAAGGAGCCTCGGTGGACTTGGTCCAAGATCGAGCACTTGAAACTGCCTCCTTCTCTCCCGGCGCCGAAGGCTACTGACAAAAGCACAGAGGCTGGCAGTTCTCAAGACGCCGAGGTTCCTTAGTTTGTGCTAGGGCCTTTTGTCTTCATTTTCTTCTTCTTTTTTGTAGTCTTTCAGCAACTTTCTTCTCTGTAAGCACTCTTTGGCTCAATAGATAAAAAGATTTGGCTAAGTCTGTCCCGAACATTTGCTCGAGAGACTTCGGAAAACCATACTTTGCTTTCCTTTGTCCCGAACATAATCGCTCAAGAGACTTCGGAAAACCATACTTTTGCTTTCCTTTGTCCCGAACATAATTCGCTTGAGAGACTTCGAAAAACCATACTTTTGCTTTCCTTTGTCCCGAACATATTCGCTCAAGAGACTTCGGAAAACCATACTCTTGCTTTCCTTTGTCCCGAACATATTCGCTCAAGAGACTTCGGAAAACCTTACTTTTGCTTTCCTCGGTGATTGTCTTTCGTGAGACTGTTGTTTTGTACTTCTTCAGAACTTTTTACTTAGACAAATTTTTCCGACCTGTGGAATACAACTTTCCCACCGAACTTTTTAGGCATAGAATTTTTTCAAGGCCACTGAGTGCCAAGTATTTTTTAATTCTATGCCTTCGGTATCGCCGAGCTTATAAACTCCTTTTCGTACTTCGGCAAGTACCAGGTAGGGTCCTTCCCAATTTGCGCGAAATACCCCGTGGGACGGCTTTCGGGGTGCAAATTCAGCCTTTCGAAGAACGAGGTCTCCCTTCTTTATTCCATTTGGCCTGGCGCGTAGGTTTATGGCTCCTGCCACTCTTTGCTGGAAAGCTTTTCTCCTCAACTCGGCTGCCCATTAACACGCTTTGGAGTTCTCCTGGCCATTTCCCTTTTGCTTCTCCCAATCTCTTTTTCAGACCATCTTTTATGGTCTTTGGGGGTGAGCTACTGGGGCGAAGTGCATTTTTGTCCCGAGGTCGCTAATGAACTCTTGGAATCCTTTGTCTATGAACTGGGATCCATTGTCCGCTACGAGTACCCTCGGTATGCCAAATCTGCATACGATGTTTTTCCATACGAACTTCTGCACTTCTTTTGCCGAGATAGTTGTCAGAGGTTCTGCCTCGACCCACTTAGAGAAATAGTCTACTGCTACTACGCAAAACTTTACGCCTCCAGGCGCCGTTGGGAGTGGCCCAATGAGATCTATGCCCCAAACTGCGAAGGGCCAAGGATAGTCTGCCGAAGTCACGAACTCTGAGGGTGTTCTTTGGATGTTCGCATGTCTCTGGCAACTACCACATTTCCGGACGAACTGCTTGGCGTCCTTTCTCAGGGTAGGCCAGAAGTATCCTTGGCGAAGTATCACTGCTGCCAGGGCGTCGGTTCCGATGTGCGAACCACAGGCACCTTCGTGAACTTCTTCGAGGATCATTTCAGTATCCTCTTCACTAACACACCTCTGTAGTGGATTTGCATATCCTTGCCGATATAGTTCTTCTCCAATTAAGAAGAAACGGCCGGAGCGCCTTCGCTCTTTTGCGGCTTCGCTGGGGTCTTCAGGGAGTGTGTTGGTTGCGAGATACGTTTTGATTGGTTCTTTCCATCCTTTCCCCGAGGTCGCTATGCTTAACACCGCGACGCTGGGGTGGCTTAGCACTTCGGTGCAAGTTTTGGACTTCGCCAAACAGTCTGCCTCAGCATTTTCTCGCCGGGGTACGTTCTCGATTTTCATGACGTCGAACTCCCGAATAAGCTTTGTTACCAACTCATGGTATTTCGCCAAGGTCGGGTCTTTCGCGCCATAGTCCCCTGCCATCTGCAGGACCACTAGCTGGGAATCACTATGGGCTTTCAAGTTTCTCACGCCAATTTTTCTGGCCAGGCGTAATCCTGCTATGAGGGCCTCATACTCGGCCATGTTGTTGGTGGCGTTGAAACTGAACTTGATGGCCTTCATTACTTCTAGGCCTTCGGGGCCTCTGATAATCACTCCAGCTCCCTGGTGTTCGGATCCTGAGGCCCCGTCAACATATAACGTCCATTCTGGCTCGTCTTCGCCCGAAAATGAATGTCCCTCCTCGGTGTTTGGTACTTCGGCGATGAAGTCTGCCAAAGCTTGAGCTTTTATAGCTTTCCGGGGTTCATACGTGATGTCGTGTTCGCCAAGCTCTATACACCACTTGGAAAGCCTTCCCAAATGATCCACTTTCCTCATAACATCCCGTAGAGGCAGGGTACTTCGGACGATAATGGGGTGAGCCTGAAAGTATGGCCGTAGCCTCCTTCCTGCAAGTACCAAGGCATATATAGCTTTTTGAAGCAAAGGGTACCTGACTTCGGCGCCATGCAGGGACTTGCTGACGTAGTAGACCGGCCATTGCTTTGGCCCTTCTTCTTTCACGAGGACCGAGCTCACAGCTTTTTTCGTGACGGCGAGGTATAATACGAGGGGCTCTCCCTCCCGAGGTTGCCGCAGAGTCGGCAGGCTGGCCAAGTAGACTTTGAGTTCTTCCCAGGCTTTTTGGCAATCTTCATTCCAAGGATGACCATTCCTTCCGAGGTCGCCTTCCATCTTTGCTGCCTTTGTGAGGACTTTGAAGAAGGGTCGACACCTATCTCCGTACCTGGAAATAAACCTGCTCAGAGAGGTTATTCTTCCGGTGAGTCTTTGCACGTCTTTGACTGTGGCAGGAGTTCGGAATTCAAGCAGAGCCTTAATCTTCTCGGGGTTAGCATCGATGCCTCTTTCGGATACCATGTACCCAAGGAACTTTCCCGAGGTCACGTCGAAGATGCATTTCTCAGGATTAAGGCGGATCCTGAAGGCTCTGAGTTTTTGGAAGGTTTCCTCTAAATCTGCAACGTGGTAGCCAGGCAGTTTGCTTTTGACTATCATATCATCAACATACACCTCCATGTTCCTCCCCATTTGGTCTTTGAAGACCTTGTTCATCAGCCTCTGGTAGGTGGCTCCTGCATTTTTGAGTCCGAAGGGCATCCTGATATAGCAATATGTTCCTCCTTCGGTGATGAAGGCAGTCTTCTCTTCATCTTCGGGGTCCATCCTTATCTGATGATACCCACTGAAAGCGTCCAGGAAACTTAGGAGCCCGTACTCGGCAGTTGAGTCTACCAGTTGGTCTATTAGCGGAAGAGGATATGAATCTTTCGGGCAAGCATCGTTCAAATTTCTGAAGTCGATGCACATCCACAGTTTACTACTTCCTTCTTTTGTGGCAATTACTACGTTGCTTAGCCATTCGGGGTAGTTTACCTCCCGGATAACGCTGGCGTCTATCAGATGCTAAACTTCGGTCTTGATGAAGTCACTTTTGTGAGCTGAGATGCTCTGTTTCTTTTGCCGGACAGGTTTTATTTCTGGACTCGCTTTGAGGCTATGCTGGATTACGCGAGGGTTTACCCCTGGCATGTCCTTCGGCGAGTAGGCGAACAGATCTTTATTTGCAAGCAGAAAAGATACAAGTTTTTCCTTGTCTCCTTCGGCCATGCTTTTCCCTATTCGGGTACTATGGCCTGGGACAAGCTCTACTTCTTCTGTTTCCGCTTTTGTGGGATCTTCTGCCTCGCCCCTTTCCAGCTCTTTTGCTTCTACAGCATGTGCTAGGTTGCTTGCTGGAGCCTTTCGTGCTCTGACGAACACCTTTCTCACCTCGCCTTGATCAATGAAGATCTTTGCGTCTCCTTCTTTGGTGGCGAAGGTGACGGTCAAGTACTTTACATCAGGGCGAATGTGCAAATTTCCCTGTGTCTGTCTGCCGAGGATGGCGTTGTATGACGAAGGAACGTCCATGACTATGAACCTTGCCATGGTAGAGGCGAACAACTCAGCAGTTCCTTTCTCCGAAGTTCCTTTCATCATCAAGGGGAGGTCGATCCACCCGAGGACAGGTAGCTCAGATGGTCCTACGCCGAACGTGGGTGAAGTAACAGTCTTGAGGTCACTCCTGGATACGCTCAAGCTTGGCAGCAAATGTGAGAACAAGACGTCTGCGTTTGACCCATCGTCCAGCAGTACCCTCTTGACGTCCCAGTTTCCTATCCTTGCCATTATTAGCAATGGATCGTCATGAGGGAATACGATGGTGGAGCCATCCTCGCGGGCCAATTTTTTCGTCGGGCTCTGATATTCCATCACCGCTATCTCTCTGGCCCTTCTTTTCCTTTCCGAGGATGGAAGCCCGGTTGCGATCGTCTGTATTACTCCTGCCGAAGGTGGAGGACGCCTTCTCGGACTTCGGTTCCTTCGCCTGTCTGAATCGTAATCCTCGTCATCGGGCTTTCCTTCTTCCTCTTTTTTCCCTTTCGGGGAAGGTATTCTCAAATAACGCCGAAGCTGGCCCTGCTTTATCAGTGATTCAATGTACTTTTTCAACTGAAAGCAGTCTTCGGTGTCATGACCGTGATCACGGTGGAACTGACAGAACTTCTTCATGTTCCTTCTGTTGTCAGCAGTCATGCCCCTCGGTCGTTGGATTTGAGCCCCCTGTTTTTCCAACGCCATGAGGACGTTAGCCCTCGTGGTGCTCAGAGGTGTAAAGTTTTGGGGCTTCCTTCCTCCTACTCGCATTCTCCGAGGTCGGCCTAACTGTTCCGTTGGACACCGGGCTTGCTGGCTGGACCCTTCGCCACGAGCGTGAATATGGTCAGCCTTCGGTCCGGTCATTCTCAGCTCTTCGGCTGTCATATGTTGTTCAGCCCTTCGGTAGAATTCTCCCAGCGTGTCCGGGGGATCTTTGGAGAATTCATAAAACAAGTGCGAATCCCTCCGGAGGCCCCTCGTCATGGCGAGGATGCGGATTTCGGGACGAAAGTCCGGAACACTGAGGGCCTCTCTGTTGAACCTCTCGACATAGTCACGGATGGTCTCCCCGTTTCTTTGTGCTATGTCAAACATCTGGACGGGCATCTTCGCCGTCGGCTTGCTCCCAATGAACTGTTGGGTGAACGCTGTGGACAGCTCCTGGAACCCCCTGATGTTTCCGGGAGGCAGGGAATTGTACCAGGCAGTTGCTGGTCCTGCGAGGGTGACTTCAAAGCACTTGCAGAGTGTAGCATCATCAGCCCCGTGTAGCACCATGCTGCGTTTGTACTTTGTTAGGTGGGCCTGGGGATCAGTCCGACCCTCATAGGTCTCTAGCCGAGGTAGCCTGAAGTCACTTGGCATGGCCGCCTCGACCACTGTTCGGGCGAAAGGAGTTTCATCTCCAGAGACGGTTTCAGTCAGCCTGGCCCAAACAGGCTTGCGTGCCACCTGCTGTTCCACTCTCTCCAGTCTTGCCAAGACTTTCTCCAGGAGGAGCGTGGCAGTGGGCTCCTCTTCCTGGTGCTTGGAGGTTCTTGGGTAAAAGGACTGTTGCCGTCTCTTCGGGGAGCGACTTCGGTACCGAGGTGAGGGGGACCTTGCCTCTGGCGACAAACTTCTTCTGGACGGGACTTCGGGTCGTTCAGACCTCGCTCTTTCCGCCAGCCGTGCTCCGAGGGGCAAGTTATCTGTCGAGGACTCTTCCCGTGGCTCCCCACTTCCCGAGCTATGATGGGTTGCCCTTGGGCTTTTCTCCCGAGGTCGTGCTGGCGAAGTGGGTTTTTGCGCCTGGGCTGGTTGCGGCCACCTTCGGTCTATCTGTTGTGTCATTTCAGCCACAACAGACCTCTGAAAGTCTCTTAAAAAACCCATGGTGATGACAAGAGGGCGTTCCTCTTCAGGCAAGGAAGTCTCTGGGGGACTTTGTTCGGTAGCTGGTTGGGTCTCAGGCGCGGACGGGGACTTCGGGAGTCCTTTGTCCTTCGAACGCCGAGTTTCGACAACAGCTACCTGGGAGTAGGTTCCCACAGACGGCGCCAAATGATGCCCCGAGGCATCTTCGTTTGTTGTCATGTTGACAGGTGGGGAGACTTCCTGAGGAGGCGAGCGCCTGGAGCTCTGGTTTCCCAGCTGAGTGTGCCTGAAAAGCTCAAAGAAGAGGTTAGGAGGTCCCCGGTTTGCTTTTCCGGGGAGGACCCTCCGACGCCCAAGTCAGTTTTCTGAGTGAAAGTGGAGGAAGAACACTAAGGGATCAAGTGTCTTGCCTGTTTTGTGTTTTCTCAGAGGGAGGAAAATGCCCATCCTTTGCCCAGTCCCATTTCCTAGTATTTATAGGAGTAGCTGGTCCATTCAGATCATGACACGTGTTCGGTCGGATTTGATCTGTACTTTTGGACCTAGGGGACAGGCAGCCGTTTGCAGCCTCCTTTAGCCCTGGACCCGGACGGGTTGTGTCAGGACTGGGGCGGCTGCGGCGTGTCAGTTCGCCGTTCTGATGTGACGTGTAGGGCTTGTGGGTGACATGTCAGAGGCTCCTTAAATGCTCATACCGTACTCCCGAGGTCCCCTGGGCGAGGTCTCCCTTCGGTGCGGGCACCCTCTTCGGATTCTATCCGTCCTTCGGTGCGAGCACCTCCTTCGGGATCTATCCCATAGTTCTGGGAGTTCCCTTGATGAACACCTTCTTCGAGACTTATACCCATAGTCCGGTGATTCCCTTGTTCAGGTGTTTCTTGTTCGGGGAAGATCCTCTTCGGGGCTTCTACCTTCGGGGAGATTCTTCCTTGCTTCAGAGAGATGGCTTTCTTACCCGAAGACGGTCAGTTTGGGCCCTCGATGGAGACGGTGTTATCCTCGGAATTCCTGACGAGCTAACCGAAGTCTCGAGCTCATAGTGTTTGACTTCGCACCTTCCGAGGTCAGTAAAAAGATCCTCTCTTGGGTGACGTCAGACTCCTCGGCCAATATTCTGGCAGGGAGTTACTACCGAGGAGGTAATAGCCTTTGGCTATCAGTATTGATGGTCGTACTACCTCTATTGGGATTATGGCCTCCGTACCGAAGACGAGCGAGAAAGGAGTTTCCCCTGTAGCCCTTCGGGGCGTTGTTCGGTAGCTCCATAGTACGCTTTGGAGTTCTCCTGGCCATTTCCCTTTTGCTTCCCCCAGTCTCTTTTTCAGGCCATCTTTTATGGTCCTGTTAGATACTTCCACCTGCCCATTGCTTTGGGGGTGAGCTACCGGGGTGAAATGCATCTTTGTTCCGAGGTCACTGATAAACTCTTGGAACCCTTTGTCTATGAACTGGGATCCGTTATCGGCCACTAGTACCCTCGGTATGCCGAATCTGCATACTATGTTTTTCCACACGAACTTGCGCACTTCTCTTGCCGAGATAGTCATCAAAGGTTCTGCCTCGACCCATTTAGAGAAATAGTCTACTGTGACTACGCAGAACTTCACGCCCCCAGGCGCTGTCGGGAGCGGCCTGATAAGGTCTATTCCCCAAACTGCGAAGGGCCAGGGATAGTTTGCCGAAGTCACCAGCTCCGAGGGTGTTCTCTGGATTTTTGCTTGTCTTTGGCAATTACCACATTTCTGGACGAACCGTCTAGCGTCTTTCCTCAGGGTAGGCCAAAAGTATCCTTGGCGAAGTATCACCGCTGCCAGGGCGTCGGTTCCGATGTGCAAACCACAAGCGCCTTCGTGAACTTCTTGGAGGATTATTTCAATATCCTCTTCGCCAACACACCTCTGTAGCGGATTTGCATATCCCTGCCGATATAGCTCTTCTCCAATTAGAAAGAAACGACCGGAGCATCTCCGCACTTTTGCTGCTTCACTGGAGTCTTCAAGGAGCGTATTGGTTTCGAGATATGTTTTTATTGGGTCTTTCCAGCTTCTTCCCGAAGTCATTATGCTCAGCACTGTAATGCTCGGCTGGCTTAGCACCTCAGTATATGCTTTTGATTTTGCCAATTCATCTGCCTCAGCGTTATGTCTGTGAGGCACGCTCTCGATTTGCACAGTGTCGAATTCTCGAACAAGCTTCGTTACTAATTCATGGTATTTTTCCAGTGTTGGATCCTTCGCCCCGTAGTCCCCTGCTGTTTGCCGAACTACTAGCTGGTCGTATGGGCTTTCAAGTTTCTGACACCAATTTTTCTGGCCAGGCGCAAGCCCGCTATGAGAGCTTCATATTCAGCCATATTGTTGGTGACATTGAAGCTGAACTTAATGGCCTTCATTACTTCCAGGCCTTCGGGGCCTTTAATGATCACCCCTGCTCCTTGGTGCTCGGCGCCCGAGGCACCATCAACGTACAAGGCCCATTCTGGCTCATTTCGTCGGGACTTGGGTGGCTGTCCTCGGTAATGGGGACCTCGGCAATGAAATCTGCCAAGGCTTGAGCTTTTATGGCTTTCCGAGGTTCATAAGTGATGTCGTGTTCGCCAAGCTCTATACACCATTTGGAGAGCCTTCCCGAATGGTCAACCTTCTTCATGACGTCCCGCAGGGGTAAACTACTTCGGACGATGATGGGGTGAGCCTGAAAATATGGTCGTAGCCTTCTTCCTTCCAGGACCAAGGCATATATAGCTTTCTGTAACAAAGGATATCTGATTTCAGTGCCATGCAAGGACTTGCTCACATAGTAGACTGGCCACTGCTTCACCCTTTCCTCTTTCATAAGGACTGAGCTTATTGCTTTTCTGTGACGGCGAGGTACAAGACAAGAGGTTCTCTTTCGCGGGGCTGTCGCAAAGTGGGCAGGCGAGCCAAGTAGATTTTGAGTTCTTCCCAGGCTTTTTGACAGTCTTCATTCCAAGCACGATCATTACTCTCGAGGTCGTCCTTCCTTTTTGCTGCCTTAGTGAGGACTTTGAAGAATGCTCGGCACCGGTCTCCATATCTGGAAATAAATCTGCTAAGGGAGGTTATTCTTCCAGCAAGTCTCTGCACATCTTTTATTGTGGCAGGAGTTCGGAATTCCAACAGAGCCTTAATTTTTTCTGGGTTAGCATCAATGCCTCTTTCTGATACCATGTACCCAAGGAACTTTCCCGAAGTTACCCCGAAGGTGCACTTCTCAGGGTTAAGGCGAATTCCGAAGGTTCTGAGCTGGTGAAAAGTCTCCCTTAGGTCTGTGACATGGTCAACAGGCAGCTTGCTTTTGACTATCATGTCATCTACGTAGACTTCCATGTTCCTCCCTATTTGGTCATTAAAGACCTTGCTCATCAACCTCTGGTAGGTGGCTCCTGCGTTTTTAAGCCCGAAGGGCATCCTGGTGTAACAGTACGTCCCCCCCTCGGTGATGAAGGCTATTTTTTCTTCGTCTTCGGGGTCCATCTTTATTTGATGGTAGCCGCTGAAGGCATCTAGGAAACTTAGGAGCCCGTATTCTGCAGTTGAATCTACCAGTTGATCTATTGGCGGGAAAGGATATGAATCTTTTGGGCAAGCATCGTTCAGGTTTCTGAAGTCGATGCACATCCGAAGTTTGTTGCTTCCTTCTTTTGTGGCGATCACCACATTGCTTAGCCATTCGGGGTACTTGACCTCCCTGATTACATCTGCGTCCAATAAATGTTGGACTTCGGTTTTGATGAAGTCATTTTTATGGGCTGAGATGCCCCGTTTCTTTTGCCGGACAGGCTTTGCTTCCGGACTTACTTTGAGGCTATGTTGTACTACGCACGGATTTACCCCCAGCATGTCTTTCGGCGAGTAGGCGAACAGGACTTTATTCATTACCAGAAAGGATACAAGTTTTTTCTTATCTCCTTCGGACAAGTTTTTCCCTATTCGGGTACTTCGTCCTGGGATAAGTTCCACTTCTTCCATTTCTACCTTGCCAGAATCTTCTTTCTCGCCATTTTTTGACTTTGAAGCCCCTGCTTCTACAGCTTGTGTGGAATTGTTTGCTGGGGCTTTTCGGGCTTTGACGAACACCTTTCTTACTTCGCCCTGATCTATGAAGATTTCTGCGTCTCCTTCCTTGGTGGCGAAAGTGACAGTCAAATATCTCACGTCAGGGCGAATGTGCAGATTTCCCTGCGTCTGCCTTCCAAGGATGGCGTTGTATGATGAGGGGACATCCATGACGATGAACCTCGCCATTGTCGAGGCAAACAACTCAGCTGGTCCTTTGACCGAAGTCCCTCTCATCATTAATGGAAGGTCGATCCATCCGAGGACGGGTAACTCGGACGGTCCTACCCCGAAGGTCGGTGAAGTGACAGGCCTGAGATCACTGATGGATATGCCCAAGCTCGGCAGCAGTTGTGAAAATAGGACGTCAGCGTTTGATCCGTCATCAAGTAATACCCTTTTGACATCCCAGTTTCCAATTCTTGCCATGATCAGTTTCCAATTCTTGCCATGATCAGGAGTGGGTCGTCGTGAGGGAAGACGACTGTGGAACCATCTTTTCGGGATAGCTTCTTCGCCGGACTTTGATAGTCCATGACAGCTATTTCCCTGGCCTTCCTTTTTCTTTCCGAGGATGGGAGCCCCGTCGTGATTGTTTGTATGACTCCCGCAGGGGGTGGAGGGCGCCTCTTCGGACTTCGGTTTCTCCGCCTGTCGGAGTCGTAGTCCTCATCTTCTACCTTTCCTTCCTCCTCTTTCCTCCCCTTCGGGGAAGGCAACCGTAGGTACCGCCGAAGTTGGCCTTGTTTTATCAGCGATTCAATATACTTCTTCAGCTGGAAGCAATCCTCAGTGTCGTGGCCATGATCGCGATGAAATTGGCAGAACTTCTTCATGTTTTTTCTATTTTCAGCGGTCATGGCCCTTGGCCTCTGAACTTGTGTTCCCTGCCTCTCCAGAGTCATGAGGATGTTGGTCCTCGTGGTGTTCAGCGCTGTGAAGTTCGGGGGTTTCCTTCCTCGCATTCTCCGGGGTCGGGGTGGCTGGTCGGTCGGATAGCGTGCCTGCTGGCTGGACCCCTCGCCACGGGTGTGCTCGGGCCTGGGTCCGCCCATTCTTAGTTCTTCGGCCGTCATGTGCTGTTCGGCCCGTCGGTAGAATTCGCCCAGTGTGTCTGGAGGGTCCTTGGAGAATTCGTAGAAGAGTTGGGAATCCCTCCGAAGGCCCCTTGTCATGGCGAGGATGCGTATTTCAAGCCGAAAGTCTGGAACACTTAAAGCCTCTCTGTTGAACCTCTCGACATAGTCGCGTATAGTTTCTCCGCTTCTTTGCGCTATGTCGAACATTTGAACGGGCATCTTCGCCGTCGGGCGACTCCCGATGAACTGTTGGGTGAAGGCTGTTGATAACTCCTGGAATTTTCCGATGATTCCTGGAGCCAAGGAGTTGTACCACGCGGTTGCTGGCCCAGAGAGGGTGACCTCGAAGCACTTGCACAAGGTGGCGTCGTTTGCACCGTGCATCATCATGCTGCGTCTGTACTTCGTCAGGTGGGCCTGTGGGTCGGTCCGACCATCGTACGTCTCTAGACCGAGGTACCCTGAAGTCACCTGCTGCATAGCTGCCTCGACCACAGGTACTCGGGTGAAAGGAGACTGATCCCCACAAAAAGACTCAGACAGTCTGGCCCAAACTGGCTTGCGAGCCACCTGCCTCTCGACTCGGTCCAGCCTTGCCAATATTTTCTCCATGAGGGCGGCGGCGCTAGGTTCTTCCTCAGGTGGAGGAGATTGACGGCGCCTCTTCGGAGAATGGCTTCGTCGTCGGGGAGAGGGTGACCTCGTCTCGGGCAAAGGGCTCCTTCGGCGTCGAATTTTGGGTTGGTTGGGCCCCGTTTGCCCTGGAAGGCGTGCCCCGAGGGGCATATTTTCTGTTGAAGACTCCTCACGTGGGTCTTCACTCCCCGAACTGCGGCGGACTGCTTTGGGGCTCTTTTCCCGAGGGCGTACCGGTGAAGGAGACCTTTGGGTTTGAGCTTGTTGTGGCCATCTTCTGTCTATCTGTTGTGTCATCTCAGCCACAACAGAGCGTTGGAAGTCACGGAGGAAGCTCATGGTTATGACCAGAGGACGTTCTTCCTCGGGCGTGGAAGTCCCTGGAAGAGTTTGCTCAGCAGCCGGTTGGACTTCAGGCGCGGACGGGGACTTCGGGAGTCCTTTGTCCTTAGAACGCCGAGTCTCAACGACGGCAACCTGAGGGTGGGTTCCCACAGACGGCGCCAAATGATGTCCGGAGACATCTTCGCTGGAGGACATGGTGGTTTCTGGAGGGACTTCCTGAGGAGGAGAACGCCCGGAGTGGAGGTTTCCCAGGGAGTGGTACCTGAAGAGCCCAAAAGGAAAGGTTAGGAGGTCCCCGGGATGTTTTTCCGGGGAGGAGCCTCCGACGCCCAAGTTAGTTTTCTGAGAGGTGAAGGAAAGAGAGCACTCAAGGGTTTAGTGGCCTTGCCTGTTCGTGTCCTCTCAACTGACTGACCAACCCCTTTGCAAGGGGCTGCTCTTTGGTATTTATAGAAGTGTCTGGCCCGTTCAGATCGTGACACGTGTTCGGTCAGATCTGCTGTGTACCTTTGGACAAAGGGGACAAGTAGCTGTTTGTAGGCTCCCTCGAGCCTTGGTCCGAGACAGGTTGTGACAAGGCCTGGGCGGCGTCGGCGTGTCAGAGCGTCGTTTGAGGTGACATGGTGCGTCTGTGGGAGATGTGTCAGAGGCTCCTTAAATGCTCCTGCCGTACTCCCGATGTCCTTTGGGCGAGGTCACTCTCTGGGACGAACACCTTTCTTCGGGAGTTATGGTCGCAGTTCGGGGCGCTGCCTAGCTCGCAGGTTCCACCTTCGGGAAATCCTCTCTTGCTTGCGGTAGCTGGTTCTTCTATCCCGAAGGCGATCCGTTTAATCCCCCGAGGGGGCTGTCTGCACCTTTGGAGCTCTCTGGGGTACTAGGCTAAATCCCGAGTATGCTTTTGATAGGAGGTACGTTCTAGGAGAGGCGATAGTCCTTCGGCTATCAATGGTCTCGAAGGTATGGAAGTTATGAAAGCCATCAAATTCGGGTTTAACTTCACCAACAATATGGCAGAATATGAAGCCCTCATAGTAGGGTTACGCCTTACTAGAAGAATTGGTGTAAGAAACCTTAGGCCCACAGTGATTCTCAGCTAATGGTCCGACAGATGGCAGGAGACTATAGCGTGAAGGACCAAACTTTGGCAAAGTATCATGAGCTTGTATCAAAGCTCATTCAGAAGTTCGACGCAGTACACATTGAGAACGTGCCTCGTCGAGATAATGCTGAAGCAGATAGTCTGGCCAAGTCAAAAAAGTCCACTGAAGTACTAAGCCACCCGAGCATAGCAATAATGAGCATAGCAACCCTAGAAAGAGGAAGGAAAAGTCCCATAAAAAAGTATCTTACAACCTCAGAGCTTCCCGAAGACCCTCGCGAACCAGCAAAAGTGTGAAGATGTTCCAGATGATATTTCCTAATCAGGGAAGAGTTATACTAACAGGGGTACACGAGTCCACTACAAAGGTGTGTCAGCGAAGACAACATAGAGACAGTCCTCAAAGAAGTCCATGAGGGGGCTTGTGGTTCCCACATTGGAACTAACACCTTGGCAGGAGTAATACTCCACAAGGGGTACTTCTGGCCCACCTTAAGGAAAGATGCGAGGCAGTTTGTCCAGAAATGTGATAATTGCCAAAGACATGCCAACGTCCAGAGGCTACCCTCGGAATCGATAAACTCGGCTAACTACCCTTGTCCCTTTGCAGTATGGGGCATTGACCTCATCGGGCCACTCCCGACTGCACCTAGAGGAGTAAAGTTCTGTGTAGTTGCAGTAGATTACTCACTAAATGGGTCGAGGCAGAGCCCCTGGCAGCCATTTCGGCAAAGGACATACAAAACTTCATCTGGAAGAGCATTGTATACAGATTTGGCATATCGAGGGTGATAGTGGCCAACAATGGTTCCTAGTTTATTGACAAGGGATTCCAAGAATTCATCATCGACCTTGGTATAAGAATGCACTTCGCCTCGATAGCTCATCCTTAGAGCAACAGACAGGTAGAGGTGTCCAACAGAACCATAAAAGATGGTCTGAAAAAGAGATTGAGGGAGGCAAAGGGAAAATGGCCGTGAGAACTTCCTAGCGTGCTATGGAGCTATCGGACTACGCCCCGAAGGGCCACAGGTGAGACACCTTTCTCACTCATCTTCGGCATGGAGACCATTATCCCTATCGAGGTGGTTCAGCCGTTGGTTAGGATACAAGTGTTCCACGAAGAAGGAAACAACCTTGGGCTGAGAACTAAGCTCGACCTAATTGACGAACACAGAGAAGTGGCCGATCTTAGAAGAAAAGCTTTTCAGCAAAGGGTAGCCATGGCTGCAAACCTGCGTGTCAGGCGAAAAGGAATTACGAAAGGAGACCTCGTTCTCCAAAAGGCAGAGTTTGAGCCCCAAAGACCTTCTCACGGAGTACTCCGGTCAAACTGGGAAAGGCCTTATTTGGTCCGTGATGAGATACCAAAGGGGGAGAATTGAAGAACACATGGCATTCAGATACTCTAAAAAAATTCTATACTTAGAATTTCTTTTTAGGAAATTGTACACTTAGAAATTTCTAAGTACAAAAAAGCTTTATGAGGAAAATTGCCCCACCTAAGAAATCTAACCGAACAAGGCGTGAGTATTTACTTGTGAAAGTCACACATTCTCCCCGAAGGCGCATCTGCTAAACATGGCTAATAAAAATGGGCCAAGTTCTTCTAGAACCAGTGTTGCGCCGAATATGGTTAATAAGAGGCGCGAAAAAATATCTTCCCGAAGATCCTAGACTGAAAATGGTCAAATTAACCCTTAGAACCAGAGATTATTTAAAGGAAAACTTGTCTTGAGAGTTAGCCGAATTTCAAACAAAAAAAAATTCTATTAAAAGGCGCTTTGTTATAAGGAGGAGATTACAAGAAAAAGGTTACAAAGAAAAAGAGAAAGCGAAGCCTTGGACACCTAAGGGATCCCACCTTTGTGAGATGTCCCATCTCTAGCATCGTTTTGTTAGTTTTATGCCCAAAAGGCAATCAGCCTATTGGGTCGCACA
This sequence comes from Aquilaria sinensis, assembly GCA_005392925.1. Lineage (NCBI taxonomy): Eukaryota > Viridiplantae > Streptophyta > Magnoliopsida > Malvales > Thymelaeaceae > Aquilaria > Aquilaria sinensis. The sequence continues at coordinate 93,333 of SMDT01000886.1, read as the reverse complement.
CATAGAGCTATTTGGATCATTAGAGTGCATGGGCTAATTATTTGGGTTATGGTTTCACTTTAATTTCGTATTAATAATGGGCCCAAGAGTTGAGCCATTATTAAGCCCTGAAATTAAATCCTAATTGGATTAGGGCTTTGAAACCCATTAGGCCTGGAAGTTGAGTTCTCACTATAAATACAACTTTTAAGTGAGAAATTCGCAGGTCTCCTTGCCCTAGCCTCCAAAAAGGACAGCCACACTCTTCTCTTGCAATTCCTTGGAGGACGCAAGCTAGCACTGCGAGCGCAAGAGAAACACATCTGTCGGGACGTGGTGGAAGCGTGGTGATCCCGAGAGGCTCGTGTGGATACCATAGAGAGCCTGAACACGTCAACTGTTCAGGTTTTGTGATTCAACTCTACAGTTGAGTGAGAGATCTCAACCGAAAATTAGGTATGAAAATTTTTGAACACCCGGTTTACCCCGTTTCACTTGGATCCTGGAGGGTTTCGGTTAAATTCCGCTGCGCTGTTTGGCTCCCGAAACCCAACAGTGGTATCAGAGCTACTGGTGAAACCCTAAATCGGGATTGAGTGTTGAATCGCATGATGCTATGTGTTCGGTTGCTTTTCGGCCATGATTAATTAGATTGATTCAATGATGCATGAAACTGGAATTCGTAATGAACATATGAGATATATGAAGAAACGACACAAATTGGTTAATGAGATTAATCTCAAATTGAATGGTATGAGATACCTATATGGATTAGGATTCTTGCAATAGTTGCAAAAACCCTAGCTTGGTTCGGATTCAGCCTGTTCAGGCACCGAAAGTAAGGTATTTTTGGTGGCTCGAATAGAGGAGTCTCGGGTGCCTACTTTCTCAAAATACAAGATTTCGGGCTAAGCAATTGTAAGAAAATTTTTTGCGCAGGGGGGCGCTGCCCCCCACGCCCCCCGCAAGGGCGGCTCCCCTTGACCTCGTCCGCTGACCGGTCAGCGGAACCACCGCCCACTGACAGGCCAGCGGGACCGCCATATGCGAAGCGCCACATAAATAAAAACTGGTTAATCAACACGCAAAAATTGGCATGCATCTTTGTTGAATGAGATTTGACATGATATGCTGATTGGTGTTTGAAGCATGGTGCATGGTTATAGCCCTTGATTGGTTGTACTTGTAAATACGGCCTGCGAGTCGTGCCTTTTCTTATCACTCTCATTGTACATTCTCTTCTCACCTTACTCCCCTCGGAATGTAACTCGAGGTTTCTATTATTGATGTAATGGTGCATTATGGGATCATCCAAGGTTGGTATGTCTAAGGATCATCCAAGGAGGCATGTCCAAGGAGATGACAACAAAAGGGCAACCAAGAAAGGAAGAGAAGGAGCTTGTGAAGACTCTTTTCTTTTCTTAGGCTTTTATGATATTCTCATTGGCTTGAGAATATCGCATAGTTTGGGCTATAACCATGTCACATTTACTTTCTTGTAAGCATGAGATGCATGTTTTATATTTGTATGTGATGCATGTATAAGACAACCGGAGATAACAAATTGGTGAGATCAAAAGAAAAAAATCCCTCAAACAAATATTAAGTCATTAAATGTGATGCCTTCCAAATGTTGGCACTCGTCAAGACTTTGATCAACATTAGGTGGGTTTGCCAAAGCAAAGCACCTATGTTCATCTTGGTAAGGCGCGATGGGATAATAGTGATATCCAAATTGCTAACTTTGGGTCTGACTTAACTAAGTCATCCTAATAGGATTAGGGACTTAGAGGCATAGAGTTGGGCTTAAGCTCATGAGATGAGCTTGGACAAGTGTTGTTCACCCAACTATCCAAGAGTTGCATAAGATGCAATTGGCAAGGAGTTGCCTACCTAAATAGCTGTAACTTGAGAGAAAAGCCAAAGCTGACTCAGGTTGTGGTCAAATATGGATCTTGGCCCACTAGAATACCTTAGCGCCGAGGTGTTCCGAAATAATATCGAGGGTTATTATTTTGAGGAAAATAGTGGGAGTATCGTTTAATAAAAGTCCTTATTAAATGAATTAAAATACATGACTCTTACACTGCATATTTACTGTTGTAGATAACCATGGCACAAAACACATCGACACTTTCGTTGCGATCGATCCTTGAGAAGGAAAAACTGAATGGGACCAACTTTCTCAAATGGTACCGAAACTTGAGGATAGTCCTCAAACAAGAGAGAAAGGCTTATGTCCTAGAGCAGCCCATTCCGAATGAGCCTGCTGCCACTGCTCCAAGAGCTGAAAGGGATGCTCACAAGAGGCATTCTGATGATGCTTTGGATGTTGCATGCCTCATGCTTATTACCATGGAATCTGAGCTTCAGAAGCAACATGAGAACATGGGGGCGTTCGATATGATCGAACATCTCAAAATGCTTTTCCAAGAGCAAGCTAGGCATGAGAGGTTTGAGACCTCTAAGGCATTGTTTCAGTGCAAGATGTCTGAGGGAAGTCCCGTGGGTCCTCATGTGCTCAAGATGATTGGGTACATTGAGAATCTTGAGAATTTGGGATTTGCTCTTCAAGAAAGAGTTGGCTATTGATGTAGTCTTGCAATCGTTGCCTGAAAGCTACAGTCAGTTCGTCATGAACTATAACATGAACGACCTTGACAAGTCCCTTCCCTGAATTGCTCAACATGTTGAGAACTGCTGAGCAAAACCTTAAGAAGGCTAAGCCCATTTTGATGGTTCAAAAGGGCAAGGGAAAGGGAAAAGCCAACAAGAAGAAGGATAAAGCTAATGGAAAGTCCAATGCTAGTTCTTCTTCAGCTGCACTGAAACCAAAGGGTGGTGTGGCAAAGGAAGGGGAGTGCTTCCATTGTAAGCAACCTGGACACTGGAAGCGCAATCTGCAAGCTCTATCTTGAAGAACTTGCTAAGGAAAAGGGAAGTAAGACTTCCACTTCAGGTATTTTTGTTATAGAGGCTAACTTTTCTACTTCCTCATCTTGGGTATTGGATACTGGATGTGGATCTCACATTTGTGCAAATGTGCAGGATCTAAGTAGAAGTAGAAGATTGGCCCGAGGTGAAGTGGACCTACGTGTTGGAAATGGAGCAAGGGTTGCTGCCTTAGCCGTAGGGACTTATGTTCTCACTTTACCTAGTGGATTAGTTTTAGAATTAGACAACTGCTACTTTGTGCCTACTATTAGTAGAAATTTGATTTCTGTTTCTTGTTTGGACAAGAAAGGTTTTTCATTTATAATAAAGGACAAATGTTGTTCTATTTATTTGAATGAAATCTTTTATGGTAGTGCTCAACTTAGCAATGGGTTGTATGTTCTAGACCTCGAAGATCCAATCTATAATGTGAATACCAAGAAGGTCAGATTAAATGATTCAAACCCGACCTATCTCTGGCACTGTCGCTTGGGCCATATAAATGAGACCCGCATATCCAAGCTCCATAAGGATGGACTCTTGGACTCATTTGATTTTGAATCATATGAGACATGTGAGTCATGTTTGTTGGGCAAGATGACCAAAGCCCCATTCACAGGGCAAAGTGAAAGGGCTAATGACTTACTAGGACTCATACATAGTGATGTATGTGGCCCTATGTCTACACAAGCTAGAGGAGGTTTCCAATACTTCATTACTTTCACTGATGACTTCAGCAGATATGGCTATGTGTATCTTCATGAGACACAAGTCAGAATCCTTTGAAAAGTTCAAAGAATTCAAGAATGAAGTAGAGAATCAACTCGGGAAGAGTATCAAAGTGCTTCGATCAGATCGAGGTGGAGAGTACTTGGATCGAGAATTCCTTGACTATCTGAAGGAGTGTGGTATAGTATCACAACTCACTCCACCAGGTACACCTCAATGGAATGGTGTATCTGAAAGGAGAAATCGAACTCTGTTAGACATGGTTCGCTCTATGATGAGTCAAGCTGACCTTCCAAACTCCTTTTGGGGACATGCTCTAGAGACAGCCGCTTTTACACTAAACCGAGTTCCATCTAAATCGGTTCAAAAGACACCATATGAGATATGGAGTGGGAGGCGTCCCAATTTGTCTTTTATGAAGATTTGGGGTTGTGACGCTTATGTGAAACGTCAATCCTCTGACAAACTAGGGCCCAAATCTCAAAAATGTCTTTTTGTTGGGTATCCCAAAGAAACAAAAGGTTACTATTTCTACAATCCTTCTGAGCAAAAAGTGTTTGTTGCTCGAACTGGTGTCTTTTTAGAGAAAGAGTTTATCTCTAAAGAAACTAGTGGGAGGAAAGTAGAACTTGAAGAAATTCAAGAACAACAAGGAGACATCGAACCTGAAATGGAACCTGAACAGACACCACAAGATGTTGTGGTTCAAGAGTCTGTTCCTGTAGCACAGAGCCCACGTAGGTCTGGTAGGATTCGGCGTGAGCCCGAGAGATGTGGATTTCTCGTGACTCACACTAGTGATGTGATGCTCAAGGATCAGGATGAGCCCACAACCTACCAACAAGCTATGTCGGGGCCTGACTCTAAGAAGTGGCTAGTGGCCATGACATCCGAGATGGAATCCCTGAATGAAAACCAAGTATGGACTTTGGTTGACCCACATGAAGGGATAAAACCCATAGGGTGCAAATGGGTTTTCAAGAAGAAAACTGACATGGATGGTAATGTGATTACCTTTAAAGGGCGATTGGTTGCAAAAGGTTTCAAGTAAATTCATGGTATTGACTATGATGAAACTTTTTCACCAGTTGGTATGCTTAAATCCATCCGAATTTTGTTCACTATTGCGGCACACTATGATTATGAGATAAAGCCACTTGAGGATGTGTACATGATACAACCTGAGGGTTTTGTCAAACCTGAGAATGCCAATAAAATGTGTGAGTTGCAAAGGTCTATTTATGGACTGAAGCAAGCTTCTCAAAGTTGGAATCTTCATTTTGATGAAGAAATCAAAGAGTTTGGTTTTATCAAAAATGAAGATGAACCTTGTGTCTATAAGAAGGTTAGTAGGAGCGTTATTATCTTCTTGGTGTTGTATGTAGATGACATACTACTCATCAGGAATGACATTCCTGAGCTATAGTCTATGAAGACTTGGCTAGGTAAATGTTTCTCTATGAAGCACTTGGGTAAAGCAGTCTATGTGTTAATGATATGATCAAAGAAGGTACAATCTAGGAAGGCAAGGACCGATTGAAGGTTTCTAGTGGACCAATGACAAGGATGAAAACAAAGGAGCTCACTAGTACACCACAAGCCTTTGTTTCAAGCTTCTTCATGGAGAATGGACATGGAATTTCGCAAAGAGCTGCTGGAACATGGAGGGAATCAGATGGAGATGATGGCCAAGCTTGGATGTTGATAGATTGGTGATGTTCTGGTACAAAATTCATATCTTGAGATAAGCAGATCAGAATTGAGTAATTCTTGATTCATTAGAAAGCTAACATCTGGAGCTACAAATCATATGAAGACCATCAAACCTAGATTTCATGTTAAGGAGGTTCAATTTAGCTTCAAAGTCATGATTTATGAGTCATCGCTGGTTCAGAAGCAGTTGTAGTATTTCGGGTATATCTTTGGCTTTAGATGTCCATTTTATGTGGTTCAGGTGTGATTTCGAAGCTAAGAAAGATATATACAACTTTCATTCTTTTCATTTTGAGAAATCATGGTTTCATCAAGTTCAAATTTCATCCTGAAGTTGAAGACACAAGCAAGAACCACGCGAGAAGACCATTTTGGGGTTTTTATGGCCAATCTTGTGTTGTAACGTATCTTATTTTATTTTCCTGTTTATTTAAATTTTTTAGGATTTTATTTAGGCCATGGAATTGATTTAGGTCACTTAGGATAAATGGAATTCACTGCACACCTTAAACATGTGTTAAAAGGGTGTAGGAATCCTAGTTTGACTAGGTTTTCTTTAGTCCTTTGTAACTAGGTTTCCTAGGTGACTTGGGCTGCGAATTTTGCTGAGTCTTTTACCCTAGTTTAGGCCTATAAATAGGCACATATTCTTTTTGGAAAACAATAGCCTTGACATGAAATAATATTGCTACTTCAGAGAGAATTTCTCTTTGGTTCTTTGTGGACTACCTTGGTGCACAAGTGCGCTTCTGTTCTTGGTGTTCTTATACTTCTCGTTTCTAGTCACAAGTTGATTAGGGGTCGGGGTCTTAAAATCCAATCTTTTTGATGTCTTGTGGAGCTTGAAAAACATCTTGGGCACATTTCATGGTCTTTATACCATCGGCGTTCGCATCAGTTGGTATCAGAGCCACAAGTTCCATTGAAGGACATATCTTATGTTCTTGTTTATCTTCGGTTTTCTTTCAATTTGTTTCCAGTAATTTCGTGTCTTAATTCTATGTTTTAATCCTTTTTCTTCTTGTTTCAGGTCTGTCCTTTTTATTCCATCCTTGTTCAAGTCCAAAAATCACAAAAATAACAAAAAGAAGTTAATCGGTGTCACCTTGACTTCTCGGTTTCAAATTGTTTATTTCTGATTATTTCTTATCATTTTGTTTTATGTCCAGCCCTTTTAATCTCTCTTGTTTCATTGTTTCCAGCATCCTAGAGTCAAGAAAACACCAAAAAAAGAAGGATCAAAATTGAGGAAGTTTCGGTACAACAAAAGTTGTTTCAAATTGTGCAAGTTTCAGTAGTTTCTTGTTTTGGCCGAATAAAAAACTGACTTTTTGTCTTTGGCAGCAAGGAACTTCAAGGAGAAATTTCTTTTACCATCAAAACAACAAGCGAAAAATAAAAAAAAGGAAAAGAAAGAACAAAGAAAAAAAAAGAAAAGAGCTTGCAAAAGAAGTTTGCACAAAGTGTTAAAATTTTTGTGCCCAAAAACCTATCCCATTGAATTGAGCCAAAAAGCTCTCTTTGTGGTTCTTGTGGTCATCAATTGCAAGAACTTCCTAGATTCTTTTAAAGCTTGTTTAGCCCACCTCTTTTGGAGTCAAAATTATTTTCAAGAATTCAAGTTTCTTGTGTGCTTTGAGGATAGTTTTCTTAGAACTTTTGAGGACTCTTTGAATAGCAATATCTCACTGACAAATTGAGTGTTTGAGTGTTCATATTTTGACTAAAACATGTGAGGTGAGTGTGTGTAAGGATCTTTGTTTTCAGGAGTATGGAGGGCCAGAAGGATAGGAGAATGGAAGTGAGAAACAATGAGGAGCCTACAATGAGAGAATTTCAAGAAACTCTCAATAGGCTTGTGGGGAAGATTAAGGACATTGATTTGAGGTTGCCAAGGAGACCTAATCCTATCTTGCAACCAAGGAGAGGTCCAAGGAGAGAAGAACCAGAGGAGGAAGAAAGAGTTTGGCATGACCATGGGTTTCCAATGAGGTGTGAGCCAAGAGAGGAAAACAATCTCAACTCCATCAAGCTTACCATTCCATCCTTCCAAGGAAGGAGTGATCCCGATGCATATTAGGAATGGGAGCAAAAGATTGAGATGGTGTTTGAGTGTCATCACTATTTTGAGGAAAAGAAAGTTAAATTGGCTACCATAATAATCACTAATTGTGCTCTTGTATGGTGGAATCAGAATGTTACTTCTAGCAGAAGGAATGAGGAGGAGCCCATACACACATGGAGAGCCTTGAAAGCATTAATGAGGAGGAGATTTGTGCCTAGCTACTACACTAAAGATCAACGCCTTAAGCTTCAAAAGCTAGTGCAAGGCCAAAGGAGTGTGGAGGACTACCACAAAGACTTAGAGATGACCTTAACCCAAGCCAACATCATGGAGGATGAGGAGACCACCATTGCTAGATTCATTAATGTTCTCAATCCTGAGATTGCCAACGAAGTGGAGATGGTGCCTTATTTCAATATGGAGGACTTGCTTCACCATGCCACCGAGGCTGAGAGGAGCATCAAGAGAGCAAAGGCATCCAAGATGTCTCAAGGAGGAATTTCCACATGGAGAGGAGCATGGAGCAAGGATGCAAGAGAAGCACCCAAGCCAAAAGTGGAGGCCATAAAAGGAGACTTGTCTCTGCCTCAACAAGAAAAGTCAATCATGCTTGTACCACTTTCACCACAACAAGTCTTTGAGGATAAAAGAAAATTTCAAAGTAAGGTTGAGAGAAAAGTAAATGAGGGGAAAGTCGAGGGCAAGAATGATGAGGGGAAAGTTGAGAGAACAACCAAGAGATTAAGTGAGAAGAGTGAACATAAGGGGAAGAAGAGTGGAGAGTTCTTGAGAGAAGAAATTGAGTGTGAAGTTGAGAGAAGAAAAGAGTGCAATGAACCCAAGCTGACTGAAGAGAGAAAGACCTACAGAGAAGCCATACTTTCATCTAACATAACAAAGTCTTTTTCTAGTGTTGTGTTGTCTTCTTTTCAGGAATTAAGAGGAAATGAACTACAAGGATCAAGTGAGTTGCTGCCCATTAAAGAAGTTGGTGTTCCTAACATTCCAAGCCATGTCCCATGCATCAAACCAATGAAGGAGATTGAAAAGGAAGAATTTGAGGTAAGTCCAAGTGATTTCATATGCAAAAGTTTGCCTAACATTGTTTGTTATCCTATGTTTCAAGGGGATGAAATTAATGCAACTCCAACCAAAGCCATTGAGTGCAAAGGTGAAAATTTTGTGGTTCCAAAGGAAGATACTTGGAGACTAAGTCCAACCACTGTAATGTATTTCTTCCTAACACCTAGATTTGATGTAGTTTTGCATGAAAATCTCAAACAATGTGTGTTTGCTTGCAATGTTGTTTTGAAGAATGGTTTCCATGAGACTAGATTAAGATAAGGAAGCAAGCATGAAACTTTGACAAAATATGGTTTTAAGCCTTCTAATTCTTTGGTTTTGTCAAATCATCTTTGGAATTGCTTGAGTTTCTCTAAAGAAAAATCTATTTTGGAGTCTTTTTTTTTTTGAATTTGTTAGTTTTGCATCCATTTCACATTGTTTTGTTTTGCCTCAAGTTAAATCTGCTTCTTTGGAATTTTTCATGTATAAATTTGTTCTTACACTTGCATTACATACTTCTTTGATTCACATTCATGTTCAGCCCATTTTTGTGTGTCAATCTTTAATTTCCAGCAAGCATTTCTTTACCTTGACACATGCATTACACAAACTTTTCAGCATTGATCTTTTTGCTTTATGTCCATACCTGAAAGTTTTTATTTTGAGTGAAAATTCTGGTTTTAAATTCAGCCTTTTAAGGGGATATGTTGAGTCCCTTGTTTTGTGTCACATTTCATACCTATTCATAATTTTCATGCATTGTGGTGCATATACATACAAAAATAAGTTTGTTCTTGTTTCATTTAAAATGCTTAGGATTTTTGTGAAATTTGTGCATCCTAGTTTTGTTATTTTTATAGGCCACATTGTGTTCAATTCTTGTTTATTTGAATGGCCTATGCAAACTATTGTCCTGACATGCATAACTTGTGCTTTTCATGACCTTGACACTTATGTGCATTTAGGTCCATTTTTTTTTAGTGCATACAACATTCCTAAGGTAAATTATTCCAACACTTTTTCTAGTTGCGAGAGTAATGTTTTTTAGATGGCAAAGGCAATGAAAGTGATGCCTACAGTTAAGATGAAAATCGTTCAAACATTCAGATTTTTTGTTCTAATTATTTAACACTTTGTTTTTTTTATCCTGGAGGTATCATTGCATTTGGATATTGGTTCAAGTTTTTCACAAGATTAAAGCTCCATACACAAGCATTCCATGCTATTGGTGCTTATGTGAAAGGTAAGTGCTTATGTGTTGATCACTTCATTGTTATTGATTCAATCCCCTTTTCTAATGCAGGTTTTGATTCGAGGATGAATCCTTCTAAGGAGGGGGGTGCTGATATGATCATAGAAGGCACAATCCAGGAAGGCAAGGACCCATTGAAGGTTTCTAGTGGACCAATGACAAGGAAGAAAACAAAGGAGCTCACTAGTACACCACAAGCCTTTGTTTCAAGCTTCTTCATGGAGAATGGACATGGAATTTTGCAAGGAGCTACTGGAACATGGAGGGAATCATATGGAGATGACGGCCAAGCTTGGATGTTGACAGATTGGTGATGTTCTAGTACAAAATTCATATCTTGAGCTAAACAGATCAGAATTGAGTAACTCTTGATTCATTGGAAAGCTAACATCGGGAGATACAAATCATCTGAAGACCATCAAACCCAGTTTTCATGTTAAGGAGGTTCAATTTAGCTTCAAAGTCACAACTTATGAGTCATCACTGGTTCAGAAGTAGTTGCAGTATTTTGGGTATATCTTTGGCTTTAGATGTCCATTTTGTGTGGTTCAAGTGTGGTTTCGAAGCTAAGAAAGAGATCTACAACTTTCATTTTTACATTTTGAGAAATCATGGCTGGATCAAGTTCGAATTTCAGCCTGAAGTTGAAGACACAAGCAAGAACCACCCGAGAAGACCATTTTGGGGTTTTTTTGGCCAATCTTGTGTTGTAACGTATCTTATTTTATTTTCCTATTTATTTAAATGTTTTAGGATGTTATTTAGGCCATGGAAGTGATTTAGGTCACTTAGGATGAATGGAATTCACTGCACACCTTAAACATGTGTTAAAATGGTGTAGGAATCCTAGTTTGACTATGTTTTCTTGAGTCCTTTGTAACTAGGTTTCCTAGGTGACTTGGGCTGCGAATTTTGCTGAGTCTTTTACCCTAGTTTAGGCCTATAAATAGGCACATATTCTGGTTGTAAAACAACAGCCTTGACATGAAATAATATTGCTACTTTGGAGAGAATTTCTCTTTGATTCTTTGTGGACTACCTTGGTGCACAAGTGTGCTTGTGTTCTTGGTGTTCTTATACTTCTCGTTTCTAGTCATAGGTTGATTAGGGGTAGGGGTCTTAAAATCCAATCTTTTTGATGTCTTGTGGAGCTTGAAAAACATCTTAGGTGCATTTCAAGGTCTTTATACCATCGGGGTTCGCATCAGTTAGGCATCAGGATCTATAGAGATAGATCTAGAAAGCTTCTTGGCCTAAGTCAAAGTACATATATTGACAAGGTGCTAAAGAGGTTTAGCATGCAAGATTCCAGGAAAGGATTCTTGCCCATGTCACATGGTATAACTCTTTCTAGATCTCAGTGTCCAAGTACACCCGAAGAAAGAGAGCGCATGAGTAAGATTCCATATGCCTCAGCAATTGGATCTATCATGTATGCCTTGATATGTACTCGTCCTGATGTCTCATATGCCTTCAGCATGATGAGTAGGTACCAATCGAACCCTGGTGGAAGTCACTGGACAGCTGTTAAGAATATCCTTAAGTACTTACGAAGGACTAAGGATGCATTCTTGGTCTTTGGAGGTAAAGATGAGCTCGTTGTAAGGGGTTACACTGATGCAAGCTTCCAATTTGATAAGGATGATTTTAGAACACAATCTGGTTATGTGTTTTGTATTGGTGGTGGTGCTGCGAGCTGGAATTGTTCAAAGCAAGAGACATGAGCTGACTTTACAACAGAATCTAAGTACATTGCTACCTCTGATGCTACGAATGAGGCAGTTTGGATCAAGAAGTTCATCACTGAACTTGGAGTGGTTCTAAGCGTTGCCGACTCGATAGAGCTCTATTTTGACAACAATGGAGCAATCGCACAGGCTAAGGAACCTCGATCTCACCAGTGATCCAAACACATACTCCGACACTATCATCCCATCAGGGAGATCATCGAGAGGGGTGATGTAAGGATATGTAGGACTTCGACAGACAGCAACATTGCTGATCCATTGACAAAGCCCCTAACGTAGCAGAAGCATGATAGCCATCTAGGTCCATCGATATTAGATACATGGATGATTGGCTTTTAGTGCAAGTGGGAGATTGTTAGTGTTGTGCCCAAAAGGCAATCATGAGATAATTGTATTTTTGCACATTGAGTCATGATATTTTATTAAGACATTAATCCAGCAATTATGTTTGTTGTTTTGTTTCTGCGTAACATAATAAACATAAATGTAACCATAGAATAATGATATTCTCAAACGTCCCTGGTCTAGTATTATTGTGGAGTGGGTTGCAATAATACACAACGACTAGCATATGTGGAGACTAATATGAGATATGTAGTCTACATATGGGTACAAGTTGGAGAACTTGTGTACTGGACTGAACCACCGTGAGAACACTACTTGGATCGTTATATGAGTGTCATAAGTGATTCTCATAGTGATCATGGTATATGTTGTCCTTCGACCAAAAAACATTAAGGTTCCCTACATGTGAGTCACATACTTTGATACTTTCCTTTGTTGCTCATAACTGAGTGAACTTGAAGGAGGTCATTGGGTATGTCACATATCATGTGGATGGATTTGTATGATCAAGATGGGATTTGTCCTTCCTATGTAACGGGAGTGATATCTTCGGCCCCCTTGATAGAGTGAGACTTAGAAAATGCATGGCCATGCTCGGATGAGTTGATATACGATATCAATGTCATCAGTTTAAGTTAGTCTACTCGGTAATCAAGAAACCAAAGATTGGGCTATACAAGAGTGACACATTCCATGTCTCGTGCTTAGTCTTGATATCTTGGACAAAGGGACAATGGCATATATCGACGATGACCATAAAGGTTTTGTAATGACCTGAGTGCTTACAAAGCGCTTTGGGCCAAACCCTACCAGCATCGCTACAACTGACCTGGGCGCTTAGCAAGCCACTTAGTGGCCCAATCCTAGGTCTGATGGTAAGACGTGTGTTCCCCTGGGGAGAGTAAATCTGTGAGGTCAAGAGTTCGACTCCTTGGTACCAAAGCGGACAATGCACATTACGGGCTTCGATCCATCTGACGTTGGTGGGTTGGGCCACTAAGTGGCTTGCTAAGTGCCTAGGTCAGTTGTAGCAATGCTGGTAGGGTTCGGCCCAAAGGGCTTGGTAAGCATCCAGGTCGTTACACGCCGTCTGTGGGAACCCACTCCTAGGTGACCATCATCAATACTCGGCGTTCTAAGGACAAAGGGCTTCTGAAGTTTTCTTCCGTGCCAGAGGTTCAATCGGCAACCGAGCAACCTGCCGCAGGGACTTCCTTGCCGGAGGACGAGCGTCCTCTAACTGTTACCATGAGCTTCCTGCGTGATTTTCAACGCTCCGTTGCAGCTGAAATGACACAGCAACTGGACCGAAGGTGGCCACATATGCCTATGGACTAAAGGCCCCCCTCACCAGCACCTCATTGGGAGAAAAGCCCGAAGTCAACTCACCGAAGTTCAGGAACGGGGGACCAACGTGACGAGTCCTAGATGGAAAATGTGCCCCTCAGGGTTTGACCTACGTGAGAAACAGGGTCCAAATGGCCCAGGACTCCCCGCCGAGGGAGTTCTTCACCAGAAGAGAAATCGCAATCCCCTCGGCGCCGAAGTTACTCTCCAAAAAGGAGGCGTCGCTCTCCACTGCTGGAGGCCGCCAGGCAGCAAGAAGAAGAGCCCAGCGCCACACTCCTCATGGAAAAAATCCTAAAGAGGTTAGAGAGGGTGGAAAGACAGGTAGCTCGGAAACCCGTCTGGTCTAGGTTGTCAGAAACCTTCAGCGGAGATGAATCGCCGTTTACCCGAACAGTAGTCGAAGCACCTATGCCGAGTGACTTTCGGGTACCTCGTTTGGAAACCTACGATGGCCGAAGTGACCCCCAGGCTCACTTAACCAAATACAAACGCAGCATGGTGTTGCACGGTGCTGATGACGCCACCTTGTGCAAATGCTTTGAGGTCACCCTCTCCGGACCGGCGACGGCATGGTACAACTCGTTAGCCCCCGGAACCATCACGGGGTTCCAAGAGTTGTCTACTGCTTTCACGCAACAATTCATCGGAAGCAGGCCGACGGCGAAAATGCCAGTCCGAATGTTTGACATAGCACAGAAGAATGGAGAAACTATCCGCGACTATGTCGAGAGGTTCAATCGGGAAGCCCTAAGCGTGCCAGACTTCAGGCCAGAGATACGTATCCTCACCATGATACGGGGACTGCGGAGAGACTCACAGTTGTTTTACGAGTTCTCGAAGGACCCCCCAGACACTCTCAGCGAGTTTTACTGAAGGGCGGAGCAGCATATGACAGCTGAAGAGCTGAGGATGGGAGGCCCAAAGCCGAACCACGTCCGTACCGAGGGGCCGAGCCAACAAGCTCGGTACCCAACCGAATCAGGGGGTCGACCTCAGAAGCTGAGAGGGAAGAAGCCGTTGACTTTTACCCCCTTAAACACCACAAGGACGAACATTCTCATGGCCATGGAAAGGCAGGGAACCCAAATTCAGCGCCCGAAGGCCATGACTTCGGACAACAAGAAGAACATGAAAAAGTTTTGCCAGTTCCATCGGGATCATGGGCATGATACCGAGGATTGCTTCCAGCTGAGGAAGTACATAGAGTCCTTGATAAAGCAGGGCCAACTCCGACGTTACCTGCGGATGCCCTCCCCAAAGGGGAGGAGGGAAGAAGAGAGGAAAGGAGATGACGAGGAATATGACTCCGACAGACGCCGGAACCGAAGTCCCAGGAGACATCCACCACCTCTGGTGGGAATAATACAGACGATCACCACGGGACTACCCTCGGCAGAAAGGAAAAGAAAAGCCAGGGAGATCTCGGTGATGGAATATGGTAACCCATAAAAAAAGCTTGTTCGGAAGGATGGATCTACCCTAATATTCCCTCATGATGACCCTCTACTGGTCATAGCAAGGATAGGGAGTTGGGACGTCAAGAGAGTACTCCTGGACGACGGTTCTAATGCTGACATCTTGTTCTCCTATCTGCTGCCGAGCCTGGGTATCCCGAGGGGCGATCTCAAACCCGTCACTTCCCCTATTTTCGGAGTAGGTCCGTTCGAACTCCCTGTCCTCGGGTGGATTGACCTTCCCGTGATGTTAAAAGGAACGTCACTACAGAACAATGATGAGCTCTTCACCTCCACGATGGCAAGAATCATCGTCATAGATGTCCCTTCATCGTATAATGCCATCCTTGGAAGACAGACACAAAGAAATCTTCACATTCGTCCAGATGTGAAATACCTAATTGTCACCTTCACCACAAAGGATGGAGATGCTAAGATCTTCATCGACCAAGGGGAAGTGAGAAAGGTGTTTGTCAAAGCAAGAAAGGCCCCAGCAAAGAGCTGCACACGGACTGTGGAAGTGAAGGCCATACTCGTAGGAGAGGCAAAAAGAGAAGAAACAGAAGACCCCGACAAAATAGAAATAGAAGATATAGAACTTGTCCTAGGCCGAAGTACCCGAATAGGGAAAAAAGTGGCTGAAGGTGGTAAGGAAAAACTTGTAACTTTTCTATTAATGAATAAAGATCTGTTTGCCTACTCGTTGAAGGACATGCCTGGGGTAGACCCTCGCATAGTTCAGCATAATCTTAAGATATGCCCTGACGCGAAGCCTGTGCGCCAAAAGAAAAGAAGCTTTTCGGCACATAAGAACAGCTTTGTAAAATCCGAAGTCCAATGGTTAGTGGAGGCCGGCGTAATAATGGAAGTCAGATATCCCGAATGGCTCAGTAACATAGTTGTCGCCACAAAGGAAGGGAGTGACAAACTCCGAATGTGCATCGACTTCCAGAATGTAAACGATGCTTGCCCTAAAGATTCATACCCACTACCGCCAATAGACCAGCTGGTGGACTCAACCGCCGAGTATGGCCTCCTAAGTTTCCTGGACGCCTTCAGTGGGTATCACCAAATCAGGATGAACCCCGAAGATGAGGAAAAAACCGCCTTCATCACTGAAGTTGGTACATACTGTTACGTTAGAATGCCCTTCGGGCTTAAGAATGCAGGAGCCACCTACCAAAGGCTAATGAACAGGGTCTTTAGTTCCCAGATAGGGAGGTACATGGAAGTCTACATCGATGATATGATAGTTAAGAGTAAACTGCCTAGTAGTCATATCACGGACTTGGAGGAAACATTTCGTCAGCTGAGGATCTTCGGAATCCGTCTCAACCCCGAAAAGTGCGTGTTCAGGGTGAATGTGGGTAAGTTCCTTGGATTCATGGTGTCAGAAAGAGGTATCGACGCCAATCCAGAAATGGTCAAGGCCCTACTGAGATTCCAAACTCCCATGACAACAAAGGATGTGCAAAGACTCACAGGGAGAATTACGTCCTTCAGCAGATTCATCTCCAGATATGGGAATCGCTGCCGACCATTCTTCAAGGTCCTTACTAAACCAGCGAAAAATGGCGGTGGCCTCGGGAGCGAGGTACATCCTTGGAACGAAGACTGCCAAAAGGCTTGGGAAGAGCTTAAGGTCTACCTGACTCTTCTGCCGACACTTCAGCAGCCACAGAAAAGGGAACCCCTCATACTATACCTCACCGTCACTGAAAAGGCGCTAAGTTCAGTCCTTGTAATGAAGAAGGGGTAGAGCAATGGCCAGTATATTATGTGAGCAAGTCTCTGCATGGTGCCGAAGTCAGGTACCCATTATTGCAAAAGGCTATTTACGCCTTGATACTGGCAAGTAGAAGCCTGCGTTCGTATTTCCAAGGCCACCCCATTATTGTCAGAAGTAACCTCCTTCTTCGGGATATCATGAAGAGGGTAGACCACTCAGGAAGGCTTTCCAAGTGGTGCATAGAACTCGGCGAGTACGATATCACCTCTGAGCTGAGGAAGGCAATAAAAGCTCAAGCCTTGGCGGATTTCATTGCCGAAGTACCCATCGCCAAAGAAAGTCAACTAGAGCTCAGGAAAAATGAACCGGAGTGGACTCTGTTTGTAGATTGGGCCTCCGGCTCCGAGCACCAGTGAGCTGGAGTAATCATCCGCGGTCCCGAGGGTATGGAGGTCATGAAAGCCATCAAATTCGGATTCAACATCACCAACAATGTGGCAGAATATGAAGCTATCATAATAGGGTTACGCCTTGCTAAAAGAATTGGTGTGAGAAACCTGAAGGCCCACAGCGATTCTCAGCTAGTGGTCCGACAGTTGGCAGGGGATTATACCGCGAAGGACCTAACTTTGGCAAAATATCACGAGCTTGTATCAAAGCTCATTCAGGAGTTCAACACAGTGCACATTGAGAACGTGCCTTGCCGAGACAATACTGAGGCAGATAGTCTGGCTAAATAAAAAAAGTCCACTGAAGTATCGAGCCATCCGAGCATAGAAATAATGACCATAACAACCTCGGAAAGAGGATGGAAAAATCCCATAAAGAGGTATCTTACGACCTCAGAGCTTCCCGATGACCCTCGTGAAGCAGCAAAAGTGCGTATACGCTCCAGATGATATTTCCTAATCGGGGAAGAATTGTATCGACAGGGGTACGCAAGCCCGCTACAAAGGTGTGTCAGCGAAGAGGACATTGAGATAGTCCTCCAGGAAGTCCACGAGGGGGCTTGTGGTTCCCACATTGGAACTAACGCCTTAGCAAGAGTGATACTCTGCCAGGGGTACTTCTGGCCCACCCTAAGAAAGAACGCGAGGCAGTTTGTCCAGAAATGTGATAATTGCCAAAGACACGCCAACATCCAGAGGTTACCCTTGGAATTGATAACCTCGGCAAACTACCCCTGTCCCTTTGTAGTATGGGGCATTGACCTCATCGGGCCGCTCCCGATTGCACCTAGAGGTGTGAAGTTCTGTGTGGTCGTAGTGGATTACTTCACTAAATGGGTTGAGGCAGAGCCTCTAGCAACAATTTCAGAAAGGATATACAAAAATTCATCTGGAAGAACATTGTGTGCAGATTTGACATACCGAGGTTGATAGTGGCCGACAATGGTTCACAGTTTATTGACAAGGGATTCCAAGAATTCATCACTGACCTCGGGATAAAAATGCACTCCGCCCCGGTAGCTCATCCTCAGAGCAATGGACAGGTAGAGGTATCTAACAGAACCATAAAAGATGGTCTGAAAAAGATATTGGGGAAAGCAAAGGGAAAATGGCCAGGGGAACTTTCTAGCGTGATATGGAGCTATCGGACAACACCTTAAAGAGCCACAGGTGAGACGCCTTTTTCGCTCGTCTTCGGCATAGAGGCCATTATCCCAATCGACGTAATCCAGCCATCGGTCAGGATACAAGTGTTCGACGAGGAAAGGAATGACCTTGGATTAAGAACTAAGCTCGACCTAATTGACGAACACAGAGAAGTGGCTGAACTTAGAAGAAAAGCCTTCCAGCAAAGAGCGGCTATGGCTGCAAACTTGTGCGTTAGGGAAAAAGGAATCAGAAAGGGAGACCTCGTACTCCGAAAAGCTAAGTTCGAGCCCCGAAGACCGTCTCACGAGGTACTTCGAGCAAACTGGGAAGGACCTTATTTGGTCCTTGACAAGGTTCGGAAAGGGGTCTATAAGCTCGGCGATACCAAAGGTAGACAACCGAAGAATACATGGCATTCGGATGCCTTGAAGAAATTCTACGCTTAGAATCTTGTTAGGAAATTGTACAGTTAGAAAATTTTCTAAGTACAGAAAATTTTCTGGAAAGACAACTCCACCTAAGAAATCTTGCCGAACAAGGTGCAAGTAAGTACTTGCGAAAACCACACGTTTCCTCCGAAGTTGGTTGGGTCATTTTCCCCAAAAGGTGCGTTGACCGAACACGGCTGATGAAAATAGGTCAAACATTACCTAAAGGTATTCGCCAGCTAGCATTTTCCCGAAGACGGTCGATAAAAAGAGCGAAAAGTATCTTCCCAAGGGTCCCAGACCGAAAGTGGTCAGGACAACCCTTGGAGACGAAAATTATTGCTTGGGGACTTAGCCAAATTTTAAAGGAAGGAAAAATGTCATTGAGAAGGCCTTATTACATGGAGGAGATTACAAGAAGAAGATTACAAGGAAAAAAGAAGAAGACAAAGTAAAGCCCTAGGCATCTAAGGGACCCCGGCATCATGAGATGCTCCGTCCCCAACATCCTTTGCCGCGACCTTCGGCGCCGGAGGAGGGGCAAAAGGTAAGTTGAGGAGCTCGATTTTTGACCAAGTCCAGCGAGGCCCCTCGGGGATGTTCAGGGCAGCCAGGAAGGAGAGGTCGAGGTCTGGATATTTCTCCAAAACTTGGTGTCGAGCTAGACAAAAGCCATCTTGAAAGCCAACCTTGGTCGCCTGGTTAGCCTTGTCTAACTCAACAGACAGGTCTTCCACCTCATTTTGCAAATCGGCGACCTCCTTCTCCAGCTTCTTCGTCTTCTTCTTCTTCTTTGTCTCCTTCTTCAGGGCCTCAACCTCGGCCTGAAGATCGGCGTTGTCAGCGAGGGCCTTCGTCAGGATAGCAGAATCTTCTTCCTTCTCCTTTCGATAAGCCTCATTGGCAGAAGTGAGCTCGATGACCTTCGCGCCGAGGTCAGACATTTTCTGGGAGAAATCCTTCAAGAGCTCCTCCTGGCCCTTCAAAAGTTCCTCCCGAAGTTTGGCAACCTCCTCCTTGGCTATTCTGCTCAACTCGGCATTCTTGATGACCGAGTTAGCGCAGAACACCTTTGCCTTCTCCAGACGCTCTTCGGTCCAAGTTCGAACCGAAGACTGTTTTGCTGCCCAAGCTCTGAAGTATCCGCTATACGCCAAGAGCTGCAAAAAAAAAGGGGGGAGAAGGACATTTGGTAAAGCTGCACAAGGAAAGCCAAACACTTAGAAAAATTGGGAGAAAAAAGTAAAGGGTCTAAAGAGTACCTGGGCAGCATGCTTGGACATCCTAGCGGCGAGGATCTCCTCGTTCGCGCACTCTTCGGCCACGGATTTGAAGGTAGCCTGGGTGAGCACGCCCTTCGCCATTTGGGGAGCCATTTGCTGGCCGTCTTCGGAGAACAAATTCATGTCCTCCGTGAAAGACCAGAAAGGCTCCCTCGGGACCTTATCCTTCGGGATATGAGAGTCCTGAAGGGCCCGCTTCCGGGCATGCTCCACCATCCATGCCGAGGGCGCCAATTCCTCTGCAAGGTCAAGGCATAGTTCCATTAAGACATTGTTCCTTAGTCATATATCAATGAGATTGAGAGTACTAAAAATGTCTAAGCGACAACCCTGGCGGCACCTCGGCGACGTCATCATCGGAGTCCCGAACCTCCTCTACTTTGGCAAGGACATGTTTGCCCTTGCTTCTTCTACGCTCCTCGAGTTCTTCAGCAGAAGGGCCTCCTGCCGAAGAGCTTAGAAGCTCGGCCGAAGTAGTGGGACTTCGGGGAATGGAGCTTGTTAGTGTTGTGCCCAAAAGCCAATCATGAGATGATTGTATTTTTGCACATTGAGTCATGATATTTTATTAAGGCATTAATCCAGCAATTATGTTTGTTGTTTTGTTCCTGCGTAACTTAACAAACATAATTGTAACCCTAGAATAATGATATTCTTAAAAGTCCCTAGTCTAGTATTATTGTGGAGCGGGTTACAATAATACATAACGACTAGCATATGTGGAGACTAATATGAGATATGTAGTCTACATATGGGTACAAGTTGGAGAACTTATGTACTGGACCGACCCACCATGAGAACACTACATGGATCGTTATATGAGTGTCATAAGTGATTTTCATAGTGATCAGGGTATATGTAGTCCTTCGACCTAAGATCATCAAGGTTCCCTACATGTGAGTCACATACTTTGATACTTTCCTTTGTTGCTCGTAACTGAGTGAACTTGAAGGCGGTCATTGGGTATGTCACATATCATGTGGAGGGATTTGTATGATCAAGATGGGATTTGTCCCTCCTATGTAACGGGAGTGATATCTTCAGACCCCTTGATAGAGTGAGACTTAGAAAATGCATGGCCATGCTCGGATGGGTTGATATACGATATCAATGTCATCAGTTTAAGTTAGTCTACTCGGTACTCAAGAAACCAAAGATTGGGCTATACGAGAGTGACGCATTCCATGTCTCGTGCTCAGTCTTGATATCTTGGACAAAGGGACAATGGCATATATCGGTGATGATCATAAAGGTATAGTCAAATCATTGACAATCTTGTCACTTGGGTAGCAATGATGTGTTGCTAGACACCGCTCATTGCTTATGATCATAAATGTGATTTATGATCATTGCCAAGATGGCAAGAGCCTATTGGGTCGCACACATAGAGCTATTTGGATCATTAGAGTGCATGGGCTAATTATTTGGGTTATGGTTTCACTTTAATTTTGTACTAATAATAGGCCCAAGAGTTGAGCCATTATTAAGCCTGAAATTAAATCCTAATTGGATTAGGGCTTTGAAACCCATTAGGCCTGGAAGTTGAGTCTCACTATAAATACAACTTTTAAGTGAGAAATTCGCAGGTCTCCTTGCCCTAGCCTCCCAAAAGGACAGCCGTACTCTTCTCTTGCAATTCCTTGGAGGACGTAAGCTAGCACTGCGAGCGCAAGAGAAACCCATCTGCCGGGACGTGGTGGAAGCGTGGTGATCCCGAGAGGCTCGTGTGGATACCATAGAGAGCTTGAACACGTCAACTGTTCAAGTTTTGTGATTCGACTTTACAGTTTAGTGAGAGATCTCAACCAAAAATTAGGTATGAAAATTTTTGAACACCCGATTTACCCCGTTTCACTTGGATCCTGGAGGGTTTCGGTTAAATTTCGCTACACTGTTTGTCTCCCGAAACCCAACAGAGCTGACGGCAAACTCCAGTGGTAGGATGGCCTGGACCTCGAGCTGATCCTCGACCTCCTCGACATATTCTGGGGGCGGGGGAAGGGGGTCCTTCTTCACCTTCTTTGCCGAAGACGGACTGCCCCAGATGTCTTTCACCGCTTCGAGGCCCCCTTATTCGTCTATTCCCCATTCCCGGCTTGACCGAGGAAGAGAGATTTGTAGAAAGCGGCTAACTGATCGCCCATCTCTGAAAAAGCAGTAAAAGATCAGTGTAAGTCCAAAGGGATACCTATACCAAAAATTGGAAAGTAACTTACTCTAAAAAAGGGCCTTGTAAGAGAGCTCCCCTCGAAGGAGCATCACCAGCCAGGACTTCTTCCCGTCGGTGGTAGGAGCTGGCATGTCGAGGTCCGTCTTATGCTCCTTGAGCACCCCTAGCTCCTGAATAACCTCCTTGGTCATAAGGTCCCACTTAATGAGGAAGGCGTACAAGGAATGCGTTGGGACCTCGGCATCCAATCGACGACAGCTCGGATATGGCTAGCAAAGTCCTTAAACCTTTCTGCCAACTCAGGAGTTAGCAACTTCTTGGTGTCAATGACGTCCATCTCCAACTTCCCCTAGGCCCACCTAGTCGGCATGTCCGACCATGCCTCTGCCACTTTCAGGAAGAAGAACTTCCTTTACCACCCCACGCCAACTATCTCTAGTACCGAAGGTGAACAGAAAATTTTTGGCTCCCAGATCCCCGAGGCAGCATGAAATAGAAGGCACCCTTCGGGACCGGATAGTGCTTGTAATACTGCATGAAAATGATGATGTGGGGTTCTACCTTGAAAACCCCACACATGCAGAGAAAAGCATTGAAGTAACAGTAAGAGTTGAGCGGAAGCTGATTCACGCCTATGCCATGGAATTGGCAAAAGTCACAAATCATCTTCGGCGGAGGAAACCGAAGTCCGGCCTTCAGTTGGGCATGGAAAACTGTAACCTCGTCAGAACTGTTCATGAAGCTGAAGTGGCCAGGATAAGGTAGCATGGTAGAGACGTAAGAGGGAAGGAAGAATTTAGCTGTCCACTTCGCTAATTTTTCTTAAGTGGAACAACAGGGGTGAGACATGAGGGGCTGCCAGCTATCGGGAATGGGTTGGACGGGCATAAGGGGGACAAGGGAAGACATGTTCGGCAAGAGAAAATGACTTTAGTAAGGAAATTCAAAGGACTTTGGGAAAAAATAAAGAAGCTTTGGGGACTAGAAAAAATAGAAACTGAAATGACCGGAGGACCTCTGGAAGAGAAACCCACCAAAACTTTTGCCGAATGCGGGATTAGAAGACACTGTCGTAAATGGTTGCCGAAAATCGCTCCACTGTTAGACTCATTCCCTAGTGCTTGGCTTGTCAGGTAAACCTTAAGCTCTTCCCAGGCCTTTTGGCAGTCTTCATTCCCAGGATGTACCTTGCTCCCGAGGTCACCACCATTTTTCACTGCTTTAGTAAGGACCTTGAAGAATCGTCGGTAGTGATCCCCATATCTGGAGATGAATCTACTGAGGGACGTGATTCTCCCTATGAGTCTTTGCACATCCTTTGTCGTTGGGGGAGTTCAAAATCTTAGTAGGGCCTTGACCTTTTCTAGATTGGCGTCGATACCTCTTTCTGACACCATAAATCCAAGGAACTTACTTGCGTTCACCGGAAACACGCACGTTTCATGGTTCAGATGGATTCCAAAGATCCTTAGCTGGCGAAATGTTTCCTCCAAGTCCGAGATATGACTACTAAGCAGTTTGCTCTTAACTATCATATCATCGACATAGACTTCCATGTTCCTCCCTATTTGGGAGTTGAAGACCCTATTGATTAACCTCTGGTAAGTGGCTCCTGCATTCTTAAGCTCGAAGGGCATTCTGATGTAGAAGTATGTACCAACTTCGGTGATGAAGGCGGTTTCTTCCTCATCTTCGGGGTCCATCCTAATTTGGTGATACTCACTGAAGGCGTCGAGGAAACTTAGGAGGCCATACTCGGCAGTGGAGTCCACCAACTGGCCTATTGGCGGTAGTGGATATGAATCTTTAGGACAAGCATTGTTCATGTTTCGGAAGTCAATCCACATTCAGAGTTTGTCACTCCCTTCCTTTATTGTGATGACTACGTTACTAAGCCATTCGGGGTATTTGACTTCCCATATTACATCGGCCTGCATTAATCGTTGGACTTCGAATTTTACAAAGCTGTTCTTATGTGCTGAAAAGCTTCTTTTCTTTTGGCACACGGGCTTCGCGTAGGGGCGTATCTTAAGATTATGCTGAATTATGCGAGGGTCTACCCCAGGCATATCCTTCGGCGAGTAGGCAAACAGATCTTTGTTCATTAAAAGAAAAGATACAAGTTTTTCCTTATCACCTTCGGCCACTTTTTTCCTTATTCGGGTATTTTGGCCTGGGACAAGTTCTATATCTTCTGTTTCTATTTTCTCAGGGTCTTCTGTTTCTTCTATCTTTGCCTCTCCTAGGAGTACAGTCTTTGTTCCCGCAGTCCATGCACAGCTCTTCGTTGGGGCCTTTCTTGCTTTGACAAACACCTTTCTCACTTCCCCTTGGTCGATGAAGATCTCAGCATCTCCATCCTTTGTGGCGAAGGTGACAGTCACGTATTTCACATCTGGGCGAATGTGGAGGTTTCCTTGCCTCTGTCTTCCAAGGATGGCGTTATATGACGAAGGGAGATCTATGACAATGAACCTTGTCATTGTGGAGGCAATACCAACAAGCTATGTCAGGGCCTGACTCTGAGAAGTGGCTAGTGGCCATGAAATCCGAGATGGAATCCATGTATGAAAACCAAGTATGGACTTTGGTTGACCCACCTGAAGGGGTAAAACCCATAGGGTGCAAATGGGTTTTCAAGAAGAAAACTGACATGGATGGTAATGTGATTACCTTTATGGGACGATTGGTCACAAAAGGTTTCAAGCAAATTCATGGTATTGACTATGATGAAACTTTTTCACCAGTTGCTATGCTTAAATCCATCCGAATTTTGGTTGCTATTGCTGCACACTATGATTATGAGATATGGCAAATGGATGTCAAAACTGCATTCCTAAATGGAAAGCTACTTGAGGATGTGTACATGACACAACCTGAGGGTTTTGTCACTCCTGAGAATGCCAATAAAGTGTGCAAATTGCAAAGGTCCATTTATGGACTGAAGCAAGCTTCTCAAAGTTGGAATCTTCATTTTGATGATGCAATCAAAGAGTTTGGTTTTATCAAAAATGAAGATGAACCTTGTGTCTACAAGAAGGTTAGTGGGAGCGCTATTGTCTTCTTGGTGTTGTATGTAGATGACATACTACTCATCGGGAATGACATTCCTGAGCTACAGTCTGTGAAGACTTGGCTAGGGAAATGTTTCTCTATGAAGGACTTGGGTGAAGCAGCCTATGTGTTAGGCATCAGGATCTATAGAGATAGATCTAGAAAGCTTCTTGGCCTAAGTCAAAGTACATATATTGACAAGGTGCTAAAGAGGTTTAGCATGCAAGATTCCAAGAAAGGATTCTTGCCCATGTCACATGGTATCACTCTTTCTAGATCTCAGTGTCCGAGTATGACCGAGGAGAGAGAGCGCATGAGTAAGATTCCATATGCCTCAGCAATTGTGTAAAGGCTCTCCTAGTATTTCCTCTGCATTAAATGTTGAGGTAAGTGAATCCCAAGTATTTTCCCTCAAATAAGTAGTATTAAGCAAGGAAAGCAAGCTAGTTGAGGTTAAATTGAGTTCCAAAGGGTAATTGGCACCTAAGGGGCAAAAAAGGGCAAAATGTTAATTTTGACCCGAGACAGTGGCATGACCGTAATTTTGGAAAAATTAGGTCCATGCAAGTGTTTTGAGCTAGTTAAGTTAAGACCATAGGTATTTATAGCCATTTGAACCAAAAGCTTAAGTTAAGGGTGAAAAATGCACTAAGTAAGAATTTAAGCTATTATGTCTTATAATGGCTTAGGTGACTCAAGGGCAGTGTGTTTGGGTAAGAATAACCTTTCTTTGGGACCAAGGAGTGATAGAAATGGGAGTGTTTAAGTGGCCTAAGTGTTGCAAAATAAAGTTTAAGGGCCAAAGTGACAAGAGGAAGAAGTTGGGCTAAATTGGTTTAAATGGAGGAGATGACACTATTCATCATCTCCCCCATTAGCCATTTTCGTAGCTCTTCTTTCTCCCTTGCTTTCTACCCCCCAAACCTCCCAAATCACTCAAGTTTTCATGGAATTCGAAGGTCCCGAAGCAATCCCAACAAGCCCTTAGCTCGTTTTTGATGGAATTGGTGCATTTGGAGTTGTTTTTGCAAGTTTTTGGTTCAAACCCAAAGGTAAACGTATTTGATCCTTATGGGTTAGTTTTAAGGTTGTTAAATGGTTAGAAATGGTCTTAACTTCGTGCTATTGGTGTCCAATTTGGTTGATTTCAAGCTTGGAACTCAAGGGAACCCATTGGAGCTTGGAGGTGCTCATAGCTTGTTCTTGCTTTCAAGATGATTTGAGGTAAGGGATTTAAGTTAATTAAGCTCAAATAATGCATAGAAATGTAGTCTTTTGTGTGGGAATGAGTTAGAAACAAGACCCAAGTGATTTGAGTTATGGGATGAGAAAGTTTGAGCAGTTTTCGTGCAAGAACGCACGCTGTCGCGCAATGCTGGAAAGCATTGGCGATGCGTCACCAGTTTCGACGCCATATTGGCTGGCGACGCGAGTTGGCGACGCGTCGCCGAGAAATGCAAAAGTTCTCCGAACGCTGATGCCTTTGGCGACGCGTCGCCAACGGCGCCGCCAAGGCATTTTGCCCTTAAGCTCCGGGCATCCTAAGAGTGTCTCAAACTCTCGGTTTCCATCCCTAGGCTAAGTTAAGACGTTCCGTAGCCTCGGTTGGGTCTAGAACTCGTTCCTAAGTCGGGAATTATGCATTATATAGGTAGTAGCTAAGTGGTGTGGTTAAGGAAGGGTAAGTAGTGGTGGCTAAGGAAGTTAAAGTGCTTCAGTTCTCAAGTGAGCACTAAGGGGATTAAGTCGGGTTTCAGACTCTTCGTTGGCCGAGTAGAATGTCATAAACCTATGGTCAATGAAAAGGAAACCTAAGAGAATCCCAACCAAACTTTATAGTTTGGTAAGTAAGCCACTAAGGGGCCCTAAGCTAAGCTTCAAAAGCTTGGTAAGTTGAACCACATAAGGTAGCTACTCTGCACAATAAGTTAGGGGAAGAGACGGGTAAGGAGTGAGTAAGTGGAAACTTACTCTAAGTAGCTCGTCAAGGCGGGTAAGGTTGAGTAAGCAAGGTCTTACTCTAAGGTGCCCGTAAGAGGACTTCAAGGGGTTAGTAGTTAAGTGCTAGCATAGGATACGAGGGCCAGTATCCAAGTACCCCAGTCGTAAGAGCTCACGACAAGTCCAGCACCTACGGGTGTAAGGAAGTCCTAAGTGCATTTGCATGTGCATAACTCATTCATCCATCCATCCATCCATCACTTGCATTGTTTGTTGTTTATTTTCTTGCTTCTGGTTATCTTGTTGATTGCTTGTTTTGTTTTGTATGCTGTCTATTTATATGCTTGTTGTGCTTTGTATGCATGCATTGCTTTTCCCTGCAGGTACTAATCCCTTACTGAGTACTTTGGAGTACTCACCCCTTAAGTGTTGTGCAGGTTTAAGCAGTTTTGTTTGGGCTTAACAGTTGGTAAGGGGCAGCTGTTAAAGCTAAGTTTTATTGGTTCAAAGGTATTCTCTAAGTAGGAAACTCCATGTTTTCTAAGTTACTTACGGCATAAGTAAGTACTGACCAAAGTGTTTGCCTTACAGTTGAGGCTAAGTGAGTACAAGGAAAGTGTGGCTCATCACTTGAAGCTAGCTTGCTTGGGTGAAGAGCTAAGGATGGATCTTAGTAGTTAGGAAATGCTTCTTTAATATGTATGGTAATTTCATACATAGATTGCCTATACTAATGACCATTGGTGTGTATAACACTAGAGTTACATTTGGGTGCATATAAGTTAGAAATGTATGCACATAGTTGTTACTTGAAGTTAAAGCAACTAAAGATTTATGTCTGGGCTTACTTGATTTATGTTTTCATTAATTACCGTGGCACTATTTTCAATGAAGTTTTAATTTAATTATTATTGCATAGCCAGGACAACGCATGCATATTTCTTATGCAAGGTAGGCTAAGTAACTAGTTGCACGTAATGATTTAAGGTATTTTACGAGTAATAACTAGCCAACTGTAACTTAAGTGGGATCATAGTTCCCTAGAGCCTACCAGTGTTAGCAATTTAGGGCACTGGGGCCCTGTTCCACCACAAATTCGATCTATCATGTATGCCGTGATATGTACTCGTCCCGATGTCTTATATGCTTTGAGCATGATGAGTAGGTACCAATCAAACCCCGGTGAAAGTCACTGGACAGCTGTTAAGAACATCCTTAAGTACTTACGAAGGAGTAAGGATGCATTCTTGGTCTTTGGAGGTGAAGATCAGCTCGTTGTAAGGGGTTACACCGATGCAAGCTTCCAATCCGATAAGGATGATTTTAGATCGCAATTTGGTTATGTGTTTTGTATTGGTGGTGGTGCTGTGAGCTGGAAGAGTTCAAAGCAAGAGACAGTAGCTGACTCTACAACAGAATCTGAGTACATTGCCGTCTCTGATGCTGCGAAGGAGGCAGTTTGGATCAAGAAGTTCATCACTGAACTTGGAGTGGTTCCAAGCATTGTCGACCCGATAGAGCTCTATTGTGACAACAATGGAGCAATTGCACAGGCTAAGGAACCTCGATCTCACCAGCGATCCAAACACATACTCCGACGCTATCATCTCATCAAGAAGATCATCGAGAGGGGTGATGTAAGGATATGCAGGACTTCGACAGAGAGCAACATTGCTGATCCACTGAGAAAGCACCTTACGCAGCAGAAGCATGATAGCCATTCTAGGTCCACCGGTATTAGATACATGGATGATTGGCTTTTAGTGCAAGTGGGAGATTCTTAGTGTTGTGCCCAAAAAGCCAATCATGAGATGATTGTATTTTTGCACATTGAGTCATGGTATTTTATTTAGGCATTAATCCAGCAATTTTGTTTGTTGTTTTGTTTTTGTGTAACGTAATAAACATAATTGTAACCCTAGAATAATGATATTCTTAAACGTCCCTAGTCTAGTATTATTGTGGAGCGGGTTGCAATAATACATAATGACTAGCATATGTGGAAACTAATATGAGATATGTAGTCTACATATGGGTACAAGTTGGAGAACTTCGATACTGGACCGACCCACCATGAGAACACTTCATGGATCGTTATATGAGTGTCATAAGTGATACTCATAGTGATCATGGTATATGTAGTCCTTCGACCTAAGATCATCAAGGTTCTCCACATGTGAGTCACATACTTTGATACTTTCCTTTGTTGCTCGTAACTGAGTGAACTTGAAGGAGGTCATTGGGTATGTCACATATCATGTGGAGGGATTTGTATGATCAAGATGGGATTTGTCCCTCCTATGTAACGGAAGTCATATCTTCAGGCCCCTTGATAGAGTGAGACTTAGAAAATGCATGGCCATGCTCCGATGAGTTGATATACGATATCAAAGTCATCAGTTTAAGTTGGTCTACTCAGTAATCAAGAAACCAAAGATTGGGCTATACGAGAGTGACACATTCCATGTCTCGTGCTTAGTCTTGATATCTTGGACAAAGGGACAATGGCATATATCGGTGATGATCATAAAGGTTTAGTCGATTCCCTGACAATCTTGTCACTTGGGTAGCAATGATGTGTTGCTAGACACCGCTCATTGCTTATGATCATAAATGTGATTTATGATCATTGCCATCATGGCAAGAGCCTATTGGGTCGCACACATAGAGCTATTTGGATCATTAGAGTGCATGGGCTAATTATTTGGGTTATGGTTTCACTTTAATTTTGTATTAATAATGGGCCAAGGATTTGAGCCATTATTAATCCCGAAATTAAATCTGATGCCAAGAGACATCTTTGTTAGAAGACATTGTGACTTCGGGAGGGACTTCCTGAGGGGGAGAACGCCTAGAGCTCAAATTTCCCAGGGGAGTGTGCCTGAAAATACTAAGAATAGAGGGTTAGGAGGTCCCCGGGGTGTTTTTCCGGGGAGGAGCCTTCCGACGCCCTATTCAGTTTCCTAAGAGGTGAAAGAGGGGGAGCACCAGGAAGTTTAGTGGCCTTGCCTGTTTGTGTTTTCTCAAGGAGGAGGAGTCGAATCGTTTGCCAGGGTCTGTTCCCTGGTATTTATAGGAGTGCCCAGCCCGTTCAGATGATGACACGTGTTTCGTCGGATGTTCTCTGAGTTTTTAGGCGTAGGGGACAAGTAGCCGGTGGCAGGCTCCTTAAGCCTTGAACCGAGACAGGTCGTGACAAGACCTGGACGGTGTCGGCGTGTCAGACCGCCGTTTGGGGTGGCATGTAACATCTGTGGGTGACATGTCAGAGGCTCTTTAAATGCTCATGCCGTACTCCCCAAGGTCTTCTGGGCGAGGTTGTCCTTTGGTATAGACGCCCTTCTTCGGGAGTTATGCTCGTAGTTCGGGGAGTCCCTTAGTTCGGTGGTTCTACCTTCGGGGGATTCTCTCCTGCTTGTAAGGGCTAGGCCTCTGTCGCGAAGGTGATCTGTTTGGTCCCCTGAAGGAGCCGGCAATACCTTTGGATTTCCTGGCGTATTAGCTGAAGTCCTGACTTCGTGGTGCTCAACTTCGCTGCCAAGGTCAATGACAATGCTTCTTTTCGGCTGATGCCAGGCTTCCCGAACACAACTTCGGTGGGAAGTATGTACTAGGAGAGGAGATAGCCTTCGGCTATCAAAATCCTAATTGGATTAGGGTTTTGAAACCCATTAGGCCTGGAAGTTGAGTCTCACTATAAATACAACTTTTAAGTGAGAAATTCGAAGGTCTCCTTGCCCTAGCCTCCCAAAAGGACAGCCGCACTCTTCTTTTGTAATTCCTTGGAGGACGCAAGCTAGCACTGTGAGCGCAAGAGAAACGCATTTGCCGGGACGTGGTGGAAGCGTGGTGATCCTAATAGGCTTGTGTGGATACCATAGAGAGCCTGAACACGTCAACTGTTCAGGTTTTGTGATTAGACTCTACAGTTGAGTGAGAGATCTCAACCGAAAATTAGGTATGAAATTTTCGAACACCCGATTTACCCCATTTCACTTGGATCCTGGAGGGTTTCAGTTATATTCCGCTGTGCTATTTGGCTCCCGAAACCCAACACGAGGTCCCTCCGCGCTCCTTATACCCCGTTCCCATTAAGTGGGACGTTTTGTCCGAAGAGGTCCTTCGGGAACTGGGGGTAATCCACGAGCATAAGTTCAACTTGAACCTCCCCGTGCCTGTTCTCCCAGGAAAGAAGGCATGGTTGGTGATGCTTCTCCGGGCCTATATTCCTTTTGGACTTACACTGATGTTTTTTCCTTTTGCAGATATGGGTGATCAATCTGCGGAGTTCTATAAGTCCTTTTTTCTCGTTCAGGCCGAGAAGGGGGAGCAGACGCGGAGGAAGGCATCTGCGAAAAGGAAGAAGACTACTAGGGGGCCGTCAAAGGCAAAGAAAGCCAAAGCGGATGTCCTTCCCCCTCCCCCCGAAGACATCGTGAAGGTGCAGGATCAGTCGCCTGCCTAGTCTCCTACCCACGCTGATCCACCTTCGAATCCTGCCATCCTCAAGACACCTTTGAGTCTAGATGCTGCGACTGAGACTTCGATCGAAGGTACATCAGCTCAAGAGCTCGAGGAGAGCTGAAGAAGGAAAGGCAAAAACATTCCTGGTTAAGTCCGTGAGGCAGACGAGGCCAAGGATATGGTCACCGAGGTTCCACCAGGTTTATTCCTTAGCCGTTCCTCTATGAATCTTAGTGTTTTTGGTATCTTCGATCTTGTAGAGGAATGGCTAGGGGATGACGTACTAATGGAACTTTGGCATGATCTTGCAGAGGAGATGACACCTACTCCATGGGTGGAGGCATATCCCGAAGGACAAGGTTCCAAGGGAGCCTTTCTGGTCTTTCACGGAGGACATGAACTTGTTCTCCGAGGATAGCCAGTTGATGGCTCCCCAAGTGGCGAAGGGTGTGCTGACGAACGCCACCTTTTAGTCACTCACCGCTGAATGCCCAAAAGAAGAGATCCTCACGGCAATGATGAGCGAGCACGCCGCCCAGCTAGATTTCTTCTTTCTTTCTTTGGGGACTTAGAAAAATTTTATTCTGAGTTTTTGTTGCCCTTTGACCCTTACTCGGGGCTTTCTTTTCTGCAGCTCATGGGGTATAGTGGATATTTTCGAGCTTGGGCTGCAAAGTAGACTGAGGTTCGCTCTTAGACTGAGAATTCTCTAAAGAGGGCGAAGGACTTTTGTGCCCAATACGTCCTCAAGTACAGTGAATTGAACAAAATCGCCAAGGAGGACGTGGAGAATTGTTGGGCGGAGCTTCAGGAGAGTAAAAGGGAGCTCCTTCTTCACTTTTCGGCCAAGGTTGAAGAACTCGGCGCAAAGTATGTTGTTCTCTCTTCGGAGAATAATGCCATTCTGAAGGAAAGGGCAGATAACGTTGAAAATCTTATGAAGGAGCTTTCTTTGAATGCCAAGCTCCAAGCTGAGGTCGATCGGTTGAAGAAAGAGGCTAAGAAGAAGAAGGATAAGAAGAAGCTTGAGAGGGAGGTTGCTGAGCTCACCTCTGAATTGGAGACTCTAAATGCCGAGAAGGACCAGTCTGACCAGATAACGAAAGTTTCTTACCAAGACAGTTTTTGTCTGTCTCAGCATCAAGTCCTTTCTCGGCACCCCGAACTCGACCTCTCCTTCTTGGCCACTTTGGATTTCCCCAAAAGGGCCTAGGTGGACGTGGTCGAAGTTGGAGTACCTCAACCTCCCACCTGTTGTGCCCGTACCTTCGAACGCTCCTATCCAAGAGAAAGATGCCAACGTCAAGGAGGTATCGGACGCTCAGGCTCAGCAATAGGTTTTTTCTTCTTTCTCTTTTCTTGTAACCTGCTCCTTTGTACTATTGCCCAGAGCTATGAATGAAAATTCTTTCAAAGATTTAGCTAAGTTTCGATTCTTTTCTTTGGTCATCATTCTTCAGAAGCTTGTATGATTTTATGTATGCGTCTTCGGCGAACATCCATGTTCAAAATCATGCCTTTCGGAAGCTTCATACTATTCTTCCCTTAGTGAAAATTTTCCAGTTTGTGGAACATTTTCTCGTCACACAAAGAGCGACCATTTTCACTTTTTCAAACATATTCCGCTGAGTCTTAGGCTTTTCTAAGGAGCTGGCACCTTTGGGAAACTTTTTAAAAATCAATATGCTAGGAGCCCATTCTAGCAACATGACCATATTCGGTTTGTAAACCATATTCGGTTGACACGTATACTTTTGTTTACTAGCGATTTCAAAGAGGGGTAATCACAAGCTTTTCTTTAGAAAAAATGTCTAAGTGTAGAATTTTTTCAAAGAATCTCCCCCTTCTTGATTCCTTTTTTCTTCACATGCAAGTTAGTAGCATTAGCTACTTTTTGCTGAAAAGCCTTCCTTTTGAGCTCGGCCATTTCCGGTGTTCTTCGGTGAGGTGTAATTTTGCCCTCAAGCCAAGGTTGTTTCTGATGGGTTTCGGGAGCCAAACAGCACAGTGAAATTTAACCGAAACCCTCCAGGATCCAAGTGAAACGAGGTAAATCGGGTGTTCAAAAATTTTCATACCTAATTTTCAGTTAAGATCTCTCACTCAACTGTAGAGTTGAATCACAAAACCCGAATAGTTGACGTGTTCAGGCTCTCTATGGTATCCACACGAGCCTTTCGGGATCACAACACTTCCACCACGTCCCGGTAGATGCGTTTCTCTTGCGTTCGCAGTGCTAGCTTACGTCCTCCAAGGAATTGCAAGAGAAGAGTGTGGCTGTCCTTTTTGGAGGCTAGGGCAAGGAGACCTGCGAATTTCTCACTTAAAAGTTGTATTTATAGTGAGACTCAACTTCCAGGCCTAATGGGTTTCAAAGCCCTAATTCAATTAGGATTTAATTTCGGGCTTAATAATGGCTCAACTCTTGGGCCCATTATTAATACGAAACTAAAGTGAAACCATAACCCAAATAATTAGCCCATGCACTCTAATGATCCAAATAGCTCTCTGTGTGCGACCCAATAGGCTCTTGCCATGTTGGCAATGATCATAAATCACATTTATGATCATAAGCAATGAACGGTGTCTAGCAACACATCATTGCTACCCAAGTGACAAAATTGTCGGTGAATCGACTAAACCTTTATGATCATCACCAATATATGCCATTGTCCCTCTGTCCAAGATATCAAGACTAAACACGAGACATGGAATGTGTCACTCTCTTATAGCCCAATCTTTGGTTTCTTGATTACCCAGTAGACCAACTTAAACTGATGACATTGATATCATATATCAACTCATCCAAGCATGGCCATGCATTTTCTAAGTCTCACTCTATCAAGGCGCCCGACAATATCACTCCTGTTACATAGGAGGGACAAATTCCATCTTGATCATACAAATCCCTCCGCATGATATGTGACATACCCAATGACCTCCTTCAAGTTCACTCCGTTACGAGCAACAAAGGAAAGTATCAAAGTATGTGACTCACATGTAGGGAACCTTGATGATCTTAGGTCGAAGGACTACATATAGCATGATCACTATGAGAATCACTTATGACACTCATATAACGATCCATGTAGTGTTCTCATGGTGGGTCGGTCCAGTACACAAGTTCTCCAACTTGTACCCATATGTAGACTACATATCTCATATTAGTCTCCACATATGCTAGTCGTTATGTATTATTGCAACCTGCTCCACAATAATACTAGACCAGGGACGTTTAAGAATATCATTATTCTAGGGTTATGATTATGTTTGTTAAGTTATGCAGAAACAAAAAAACAAACATAATTGTTGGATTAATGCCTTAATAAAATATCATGACTTAATGTGCAAAAATATAGTCATCTCATGATTGGCTTTTAGGCACAACACTAACAGTTTCCTCCTTCGTCGAACGCCTGTGTTCTTACTGATGGCTGTATAACCTCAATGGGAATAATGGCTTCTGTGCTGAACATGAGCGAGAAAGGTGTTTCTTGTGTGGCCCTTCGGGGAGTTGTGCGATAACTCCATAGTACACTTGGGAGTTCCCCTGGCCATTTCCCCTTTGCCTCTTTTAGCCTTTTATTCAGGCCATCTTTTATTGTCCCATTGGACACCTCGACTTGCCCATTACTTTGAAGATGGGCTACCGGGGTGAAGTGTAGTTTTACGCCAAGGTTAGTCACAAATTCTCTGAACCCTTTGTCAGTAAACTGGGTACCATTGTCGGCCACTATTACCCTTGGTATGCCAAATCGGCATATGATGTTCTTCCAGGCAAACTAGGTATCCTTCACCGAGATCGATGCCAAAGGCTCTGCTCCAATCCACTTAGTGAAGTAGTCTACTATTGATGGGTTTCAGGAGCCAAATAGCATAGCAGAATTTAACCGAAACCTTCCAGGATCAAAGTGAAATGGGGTAAACCGGGTGTTCGAAAATTTTCAACCTAATTTTCGGTTGAGATCTCTCACTCAACTGTAGAGTCGAATCACTAAACCTGAACAGTTGATGTGTTCAGGCTCTCTATGGTATCCACACGAGCCTCTTGGGATCACCACGCTTCCACCACGTCCCAGCAGATGCGTTTCTCTTGCGCTCGCAGTGCTAGCTTGCATCCTCCAAGGAATTGCAAAAGAAGAGTGCGGCTGTCCTTTTGGGAGGCTAGGGCAAGGAGACCTCTGAATTTTTCACTAGAAGTTGTATTTATAGTGAGACTTAACATCCAGGCCTAATGGGTTTCAAAGCCCTAATCCAATTAGGCTTTAATTTCGGGCTTAATAATGGCTTAACTATTGGGCCCATTTTTAATGCAAAATCATTGTGAACCCAAAACCCAAATTATTAGCCCATGCACTCTAATGATCCAAATAGCTCTATATGTGCGACCCAATAGGCTTTTACAAAGTTGGGAATGATCACAAATCACATTTATGATCATAAGCAATGAGCAGTGTCTAGCAACACATCATTGCTACCCAAGTGACAAGATTCTCGCTGATTCGACTAAACCTTTATGATCATCATCGATATATGCCATTGTCCCTTTGTCCAAGATATCAAGACTAAGCACGAGACACGGAATGTGTCACTCTCATATAGCCCAATCTTTGCTTTCTTGATTACTGAGTAGGCCAACTTAAATTGATGACATTGATATCGTATATCAACTCATCCGAGCAAGGCCATGCATTTTTCTAGGTCTTACTCTATCAAGGGCCCTGAAGATATCGCTCCCGTTACATAGAAGGGACAAATTCCATCTTGATCATGCAAATCCCTCCGCATGATATGTGAAATACCCAATGACCTCCTTCAAGTTCACTCAGTTATGAGCAACAAGGGAAAGTATCAAAGTATGTGACTCACATGTAGGGAACCTTGATGATCTTAGGTCGAAGGACTACATATACCATGATCACTATGAGAATCACTTATGACAATCATACAACGATCCATGTAGTGTTCTCATGGTGGGTCGGTCCAATACATAAGTTCTCCAAATTGTACCCGTATGCAGACTACATATCTCATATTAGTCTCCACATATGCTAGCCGTTATGTATTTTTGCAACCCGCTCCACAATAATACAAGACTATGGACATTTGAGAATATCATTATTCTAGGGTTACAATTATGTTTGTTAAGTTACGCAGAAACAAAACAACAAACATAATTGCTGGATTAATGCCTTAATAAAATATCATGACTCAATGTGAGAAAATACAATCGTCTCATGATTGGCCTTTTGGGCACAACACTAACAATATCCCGCTTACACTAAAAGCCAATCATCCATGTATCTAATATCGATGGACCTAGAATGGCTATCATGCTTCTGCTGCGTAAGGGGCTATGTCAGTGGATCAGCAATGTTGCTGTCTGTTGAAGTCTTGCATATCCTTACATCACCCTTCTTGATGATCTCCCTAATGAGATGATAGTGTCAGAGTATGTGTTTGGATCGCTGGTGAGATCGAGGTTCTTTAGCCTGTGCGATTGCTCCATTGTTGTCACAATAGAGCTTTATCTGGTCGATAATGCTTGGAACCACTCCAAGTTTAGTGATGAACTTCTTGATCCAAACTGCCTCCTTCGCAGCATCAGAGGCAGCAATGTGCACAGATTCTACTGTAGAGTCAACTACTGTCTCTTGCTTAGCCAAAGGCTATCGCCTCCTCGGTAGTAACTCCGCGCCAGAATATTGGCCGAGGAGTCTGACGTCACCCAAGAGAGGATCTTTTTACTGACCTCGGAAGGTGCGAAGTCAAACACTATGAGCTCGAGACTTCGGTAGCTCGTCAAGAATTCCGAGGACAACACCGTCTCCATCGAGGGGCTAAACTGACCGTCTTCGGGTAAGAGAGCCATCTCCCTGAAGCAAGGGAGAATCTCCCCGAAGGAAGAGGCCCCAAAGAGGTCTTCCTCGAACAAGAAACACCTGAACGAGGGAATCCCCGAACTATGGGTGTGAGTCCCGAAGAAGGTGTTCATCAAGGGCGCTCCCAGAATTATGGGATAGATCCCGAAGGAGGTGCTCGCACCGAAGGACGGATAGAATCCGAAGAGGGTGCCCGCACCGAAGGGAGACCTCGCCCAGGGGACCTCGGGAGTACGGTATGAGCATTTAAGGAGCCTCTGACATGTCACCCACAAGCCCTACACGTCACATCTGAACGGCGAAATGACACGCCGCAGCCGCCCCAGTCCTGACACAACCCGTCCGGGTCCAGGGCTAAAAGAGGCTGCAAACGGCTGCCTGTCCCCTAGGTCCAAAGAGACAGATCAAATCCGACCGAACACGTGTCATGATCTGAACAGACCAGCTACTCCTATAAATACTAGGAAATGGGACTGGGCAAAGGAAGGGCATTTTCCTCTCTCTGAGAAAACACAGAACAGGCAAGACACTTGATCCCTTAGTGTTCTTCCTCCACTCTCACTCAGAAAACTGACTTGGGCGTCGGAGGGTCCTCCCCGGAAAAGCAAACCGGGGACCTCCTAACCTTTTCTTTGAGCTTTTCAGGCGCACTCAGCTGGGAAACCTGAGCTCCAGGCGCTTGCCTCCACAGGAAGTCTCTCCACCTGTCAACATGACAGCAAACGAAGATGCCTTGGGGCATCATTTGGCGCCGTCTGTGGGAAACCACTCCCAGGTAGCTGTTGTCGAAACTCAGCGTTCGATGGACAAAGGACTCCCCAAGTCCCCGTCCGCGCCTGAGACCCAAGCAGCTACCGAACAAAGTCCCCCAGAGACTTCCTTGCCTGAAGTGGAACGCCCTCTTGTCATCACCATGGGTTTTTTCAGAGACTTTCAGAGGTCTGTTGTGGCTGAAATGACACAACAAATAGACCGAAGATGGCCGCAACCGGCCCAGGCGCAAAAACCCACTTCGCCAGCACGACCTCGGGAGAAAAGCCCAAGGGCAACCCATCATAGCTCGGGAAGT
This sequence comes from Aquilaria sinensis, assembly GCA_005392925.1. NCBI lineage: Eukaryota > Viridiplantae > Streptophyta > Magnoliopsida > Malvales > Thymelaeaceae > Aquilaria > Aquilaria sinensis. The sequence continues at coordinate 55,081 of SMDT01000886.1, read as the reverse complement.
GGGGAACCACGAGAAGAATCCTCGACAGATAACTTGCCCCTCGGAGCACGGCTGGCGGAAAGAGCAAGGTCTGAACGACCTGAAGTCCCGTCCAGAAGAAGTTTATCACCAGAGGCAAGGTCCCCCGCACCTCGGTATCGAAGTCGCTCTCCGAAGAGACGGCAACAGTCCTTTTACCCAAGAAGCTCCAAGAACCAGGAAGAGGAGCCCAGTGCTACGCTCCTCCTGAAGAAAGTCTTCGCAAGACTGGAGAGAGTGGAACAGCAAGTGGCACGCAAGCCTGTTTGGGCCAGGCTAACTGAAACCGTCTCTGGAGATGAAACTCCGTTCGCCTGAACAGTAGTCGAGGCGGCCATGCCAAGTGACTTCAGGCTACCTCGGCTAGAGACCTATGAGGGCCGGACTGATCCCCAGGCCCACCTAAGAAAGTACAAACGCAGCATGGTGCTACACGGGGCTGATGATGCTACACTCTGCAAGTGCTTTGAAGTCACCCTCGCAGGACCAGCAACTGCCTGGTACAATTCCCTGCCTCCCGGAAACATCAGGGGGTTCCAGGAGCTGTCCACAGCGTTCACCCAACAGTTCATTGGGAGCAAGCCGACGGCGAAGATGCCCGTCCAGATGTTTGACATAGCACAAAGAAACGGGGAGACCATCCGTGACTATGTCGAGAGGTTCAACAGAGAGGCCCTCAATGTTCCGGACTTTCGTCCCGAAATCCGAATCCTCGCCATGACGAGGGGCCTTCGGAGGGATTCACACTTGTTTTATGAATTCTCCAAAGATCCCCCGGACACGCTGGGAGAATTCTACCGAAGGGCTGAACAACATATGACAGCCGAAGAGTTGAGAATGACTGGACCGAAGGCTGACCATATCCACGCTCGTGGCGAAGGGTCCAGCCAGCAAGCCCGGTGTCCAACGGAACAGTTAGGCCGACCTCGGAGAATGCGAGTAGGAGGAAGGAAGCCCCAAAACTTTACACCTCTGAGCACCACGAGGGCTAACGTCCTCATGGCATTGGAAAAACAGGGGGCTCAAATCCAACGACCGAGGGGCATGACTGCTGACAATAGAAGGAACATGAAGAAGTTCTGTCAGTTCCACCGTGATCACGGTCATGACACCGAAGACTGCTTTCAGTTGAAAAAGTACATTGAATCACTGATAAAGCAGGGCCAGCTTCGGCGTTATTTGAGAATGCCTTCCCCGAAGGGGAAAAAAGAGGAAGAAGGAAAGCCTGATGACGAGGATTACGATTCAGACAGGCGAAGGAACCGAAGTCCGAGAAGGCGTCCTCCACCTTCGGCAGGAGTAATACAGACGATCACAACCGGGCTTCCATCCTCGGAAAGGAAAAGAAGGGCCAGAGAGATAGCGGTGATGGAATATCAGAGCCCAACAAAAAAGTTGGCCCGCCAGGATGGCTCCACCATCGTATTTCCCCATGACGATCCATTGCTGATAATGGCGAGGATAGGAAACTGGGACGTCAAGAGGGTACTGCTGGAAGATGGGTCAAACGCAGACGTCTTGTTCTCACATTTGCTGCCAAGCTTGGGCCTATCCAAGAGTGACCTCAAGCCTGTTACTTCACCCACGTTCGGCGTAGGACCATCTGAGCTACCTGTCCTCGGGTGGATCGACCTCCCCTTGATGATGAAAGGAACTTCGGAGAAAGGAACTGCTGAGTTGTTCGCCTCTACCATGGCAAGGTTCATAGTCATGGACGTTCCTTCGTCATACAACGCCATCCTCGGCAGACAGACACAGGGAAATTTGCACATTCGCCCTGATGTAAAGTACCTGACCGTCACCTTCACCACCAAAGAAGGAGACGCAAAAATCTTCATTGATGAAGGCGAGGTGAGAAAGGTGTTCGTCAGAGCACGAAAAGCTCCAGCAAGCAACTTAGCACATGCTGTAGAAGCAAAAGAGCTGGAAAGGGGCGATGCAGAAGATCCCACAAAAGCGGAAACAGAAAAAGTAGAGCTTGTCCCAGGCCATAGCACCCGAATAGGGAAAAGCATGGCCGAAGGAGACAAGGAAAAACTTGTATCTTTTCTGCTTACAAATAAAGATCTGTTCGCCTACTCGCCGAAGGACATGCCAGGGGTAAACCCTTGCGTAATCCAGCATAGCCTCAAAGCGAGTCCGAAAGTAAAACCTGTCCGGCAAAAGAAACGGAGCATTTCAACTCACAAAAGTGACTTCGTCAAGACCGAAGTCCAGCATCTGATAGACGCTAGCATTATCCGGGAGGTAAACTTCCCCGAATGGCTAAGCAACGTGGTAGTTGCCACAAAGGAAGGAAGTATTAAGCTCCGGATGTGCATCGACTTCAGAAATTTGAGCGATGCTTGCCCGAAAGATTCATATCCTCTTCCGCCAATAGACCAACTGGTAGACTCAACTCCCGAGTGCGGGCTCCTAAGTTTCTTGGACGCTTTCAGTGGTTACCATCAGATAAGGATGGGCCCCGAAGATGAAGAGAAGACTGCCTTCATCACCGAGGGAGGAACATATTGCTATATTAGGATGCCCTTCGAGCTCAAGAATGCAGGAGCCACCTACCAGAGGCTGATGAACAAGGTCTTCAAAGACCAAATGGGGAGGAACATGGAGGTGTATGTCGATGATATGATAGTCAAGAGCAAACTGCCTGGCTACCACGTTGCAGATTTAGAGGAAACCTTCCAAAAATATGATAGTCAAGAGCAAACTGCTTGGCTACCACGTTGCAGATTTAGAGGAAACCTTCCAAAACCTCAGAACCTTCGGGATCCGCCTTAATCCTGAGAAGTGCATCTTCGGGGTGACCTCGGGAAAGTTCCTTGGGTACATGGTATCCGAAAGAGGCATCGATGCTAACCCCGAGAAGATTAAGGCTCTGCTTGAATTCCGAACTCCTGCCACAGTCAAAGACGTGCAGAGACTCACCGGAAGAATAACCTCTCTGAGCAGGTTTATTTCCAGGTACGGAGATAGGTGTCGACCCTTCTTCAAAGTCCTCACAAAGGCAGCAAAGATGGAAGGCGACCTCGGAAGGAATGGTCATCCTTGGGATGAAGATTGCCAAAAAGCCTGGGAAGAACTCAAAGTCTACTTGGCCAGCCTGCCGACTCTGCGGCAACCTCGGGAGGGAGAGCCCCTCGTATTGTACCTCGCCGTCACGAAAAAAGCTGTGAGCTCGGTCCTCGTGAAAGAAGAAAGGCCAAAGCAATGGCCAGTCTACTATGTCAGCAAGTCCCTGCATGGCGCCGAAGTCAGGTACACTTTGCTTCAAAAAGCTATATATGCCTTGGTACTTGCAGGAAGGAGGCTACGGCCATACTTTCAGGCTCACCCCATTATCGTCCGAAGTACCCTGCCTCTACGGGATGTTATGAGGAAAGTTGATCATTCGGGAAGGCTTTCCAAGTGGTGTATAGAGCTTGGCGAACACGACATCACGTATGAACCCCGGAAAGCTATAAAAGCTCAAGCTTTGGCAGACTTCATCGCCGAAGTACCAAACACCGAGGAGGGACATTCATTTTCGGGGGAAGACGAGCCAGAATGGACGTTATACGTTGACGGGGCCTTAGGATCCGAACACCAGGGAGCTGGAGTGATTATCAGAGGCCCCGAAGGCCTAGAAGTAATGAAGGCCATCAAGTTCAGTTTCAACGCCATCAACAACGTGGCCGAGTATGAGGCCCTCATAGCAGGATTACGCCTGGCCAGAAAAATTGGCGTGAGAAACTTGAAAGCCCATAGTGATTCCCAGCTGGTGGTCCGGCAAATGGCAGGGGACTATGGCGCGAAAGACCCGACCTTGGCGAAATACCATGAGTTGGTAACAAAGCTCATTCGGGAGTTCGACATCGTGAAAATCGAGAACGTACCCCGACGGAAAATGCTGAGGCAGACTGTTTGGCGAAATCCAAAACTTGCGCCGAGGTGCTAAGCCACCCCAGCATCGTGGTGTTAAGCATAGCGACCTCGGGGAAAGGATGGAAAGAACCAATCAAAACGTATCTCGCAACTAACACACTCCCCGAAGACCCCAGCGAAGCCGCAAAAGTGCGAAGGCGCTCCGGACGTTTCTTCTTAATTGGGGAAGAACTATATCGGCAAGGATATGCAAATCCACTACAGAGGTGTGTTAGTGAAGAGGATACTGAAATGATCCTCGAAGAAGTTCACGAAGGTGCCTGTGGTTCGCACATCGGAACCGACGCCCTGGCAGCAGTGATACTTCGCCAAGGATACTTCTGGCCTACCCTGAGAAAGGACGCCAAGCAGTTCGTCCAGAAATGTGGTAGTTGCCAGAGACATGCGAACATCCAAAGAACACCCTCAGAGTTCGTGACTTCGGCAGATTGTCCTTGGCCCTTCGAAATTTGGGGCATAGATCTCATTGGGCCACTCCCAACGGCGCCTGGAGGCGTAAAGTTTTGCGTAGTAGCAGTAGACTATTTCTCTAAGTGGGTCGAGGCAGAACCTCTGACAACTATCTCAGCAAAAGAAGTGCGGAAGTTCGTATGGAAAAACATCGTATGCAGATTTGGCATACCGAGGGTACTCGTAGCGGACAATGGATCCCAGTTCGTAGACAAAGGATTCCAAGAGTTCATTAGCGACCTCGGGACAAAAATGCACTTCGCCCCAGTAGCTCACCCCCAAAGTAATGGGCAGGTAGAAGTATCCAACAGGACGATAAAAGATGGTCTGAAAAAGAGATTGAGGGAAGCAAAAGGGAAATGGCCAGTAGAACTCCAAAGTGTGTTATGGAGTTACCGAACGACACCCCGAAGAGCCACAGGGGAAACGCCCTTTTCACTCGTCTTCGGTACAGAGGCCATCATCCCCGTCGAGGTAGTACAACCGTCAATACGAGTCCAAGTGTTCGATGAAAAAGGAAATGACCTCGGCCTGAGAACCAAGCTCGACCTCGTCGGCGAACACAGAGAAGTAGCCGAGCTGAGAAGAAAAGCTTTCCAGCAAAGAGTGGCAGCAGCCATAAACCTACGCGCCAGGCCAAAGGGAATAAAGAAGGGAGACCTCGTTCTCCGAAAAACTGAATTTGCACCCCGAAAGCCGTCCCACGGGGTACTTCGCGCAAATTGGGAAGGACCCTACCTGGTACTTGCCGAAGTACGAAAAGGAGTTTATAAGCTCGGTGATGCCGAAGGCATAGAATTAAAAAATACTTGGCACTCAGAGGCCTTGAAAAAATTCTATGCCTAAAAAGTTCGGTGGGAAAGTTGTATTCCACAAGTTGGAAAAATTTGTCTAAGTAAAAAGTTCTGAAGAAGTACAAAACAACAGTCTCACGAAAGCAATCGCCGAGGAAAGTAAAAGTAAGTTTTTCCAAAGTCTCTTGAGCGAATATGTTCGGGACAAAGGAAAGCAAGAGTATGGTTTTCCGAAGTCTCGAGCGAATATGTTCGGGACGAAGGAAAGCAAGAGTATGGTTTTCCGAAGTCTCTTGAGCGAATATGTTCGGGACAAAGGAAAGCAAGAGTATGGTTTTCCGAAGTCTCTTGAGCGAATATGTTCGGGACAAAGGAAAGCAAAAGTATGGTTTTCCGAAGTCTCTCGAGCGAATTATGTTCGGGACAGAGGGAAACAAAAGAATCTGGCAAAAAATACTTAGCCAAAGTTGTATCTATTAAGCCAAAGAGTGCTTACAGAGAAGAAAGTTGCTGAAAGACTACAAAAAAGAAGAAGAAAATGAAGACAAAGGGCCCTAGTACAAACTAAGGAACCTCGGCGTCTTGAGAACTGCCAGCCTCTGTGCTTTTGTCAGTAGCCTTCGACGCCGGGAGACAAGGAGGCAGTTTCAAGTGCTCGATCTTGGACCAAGTCCACCGAGGCTCCTTGGGGATGTTCATGCCTTCCAGGAAGGAGAGGTCAAAATCTGGGAACTTCTGCAGAATTTGGTGCCGGACAAGGCAGAAGCCGTCTTGAAAGCCCAACTTCGTCATATCATCGGACTCCCGCTTCTTGACCGCCAAATCCGCGTAGTCCTTCTCCAGATCCGCGTAATCCTTCGCCAGATCCTTGAGCTTTCTCCTCAATCCCTTCATCTTCTTCTTCTCTTCTGAAGGCTTCTTCAGAGATGCGACCTCGGCTTCGAGCTGGGCCTTTTCCTCGAGCGTCTTCGCAAGGATTGCGTCACTTTCTGACTTATCCTTTTGAATCGCTTCAACGGTCGAGGTCAGCTCCGCCACTCGAGAACCGATGTCGGAAAGTTTCTGGGAGGTGTCTTTCTGAAGTTCCTCTTTCTCTTTTTTGAGCCCCTCCCGAAGTTCAGCAACCTCCTTCTCCGCAGACTGCTTCAGCTGAGCATTTTCGGCTTCCAGCGCCGAACACTGGGCCTTCGTCTTGGTGTAAGCGTCCCAGAGTGACGCCCTCCTTTCTGATTCCCGAGCCACCCGAACTCGGAGGAACCCAGCATACCCCATCAACTGCAAAAAAGCAAACAAAGGGAAAATGATGCTAAGTAAAAAGCAAAGGTGAAATTGGCACTGAGAAAACAGTGAAGCGTACCTGGGCGGCATGTTCAGTGAGTTTGGCGGCCAAAGAGTTGTCACCTGGGTAAGCCGCCGCAAGGGCCTTGTAAGAGGCCTCGGTAAGCACCCCTTTGCACATCTGCCTGGCCATCTCAGGACAGTCCTCGGAGTACATATCCATGTCCTCCGTGAACGTCCAGAACGGCTCCTTCGGAACTTTCCCTGCTGGGACTTTGGCATCCCGAAGGGCCCTCTTGCGGGCGTGTTCGGCAACCCAGTCAGGAGCGGCCACCTCCGCTGCACAACAAGGCAGAAAAATTAGTTAAGGCCAGAAAAGTCTTAAGGATTTGCAAAAAACAAAAGGTTGATTCGACAAAAGTGCAAACCTGCTGGCACCTCGGTAACGTCGTCGTCAAGAATCGACGTCGCCTCAGTAGAGATCCCCTTGCCTTTTATTTGACGCCGCTCCTCGGCAGAAGGGGTCTCCTCCCCATCGCCCTCCAGAAGAGCATGCGAAGGCGTGGGGCTTTGAGGAAGGACGTCGGAAGAAGGGACGTCGACAGAAGGAACCTCGGGCAAAGGGGCAGCAGGGTCTTCGGGCTCCTCGCCTACCTCCTCCGGAATTTGCGGAAGAGAGGAAGGAGCAGCTTTCTTTGCCCGTTTGGAAGGAGGGCCGCCCGAAGTCTGTTTCCGCCTCCGAGAGGCGGCCTTCTTTGTCTGTTCGCCCCTCTCGGCCTGCCCGGTAAAAAGAGCCTTGTAGAAGGCAGCCGCGTCGTCGCCCATCTCTGAAAAAAGAAAAAGAAGATCAGTGTAAGTCCAAGATGAAGTCATGAAGGGAAAAATGAGAAAGTAACTTACTCTCGTAAAAAGACTCATAAGTCTCTTTCCCCCGAAGGAGTTTCACGAGCCAGGAGTCCTTCCCCGAAGAAGCCGGTTTCGGCATATTGAGGTCTGTCTCATGCTCCTTTACCACCTTGAGTTCCCGAAGGACCTCTTCGGTCATGAGCCTCCAGTTGATCGGAAAGGGGTAAAGGGCACGAGGAGGGACCTCGGCAGCCCAGTCAGAGACGGCCCGGATGCGCCTGTCGAAGTCCTCAAAGATAGGTGCTACATCGGCGTCTAGCAGTATCTTCGGGTCAACAACATCCATCTTGAGCCTCCCCTGAGCCCACTTGGTCGGGAAGTGCGACCAAGTCTCCGACTTCTTCAGGAAAAAGAATTTTTGTTGCCACCCTCGCCAGCTGTCTTTGGTGGCGAAGGTGAACGTATACTTTTTGCTCCCGGATCCCCGAGGTAGCATAAAGTAGAAGCCACCCTTCGGGACCACGAAGAGCTTGTAGTACTGAAGAAAAACTACAAAGTGAGGTTTTATTTTGAAAACGCCGCACATACAGAGGAAGGCGTTAAAATAACAGTACGAGTTCGGTGGGAGCTGGTTAACGGCAATGCCATGGAAGTCGCAGAACGCGCTAACCATCTCCGGGGGGGGATACCGAAGTCCGGCCTTCAGTTGGGCTCGGAAAACGGTGATTTCATCACTTCGGTTGGAGAAAGGAAATTGGTCAGGACGGGGCAACCTCGTCACAGAGTAAGAGGGTAAGAAAAACTTTTTCTTCCACTTCGCTAGTTTTGCCGGAGTAGTGCAGCAGGGGTGAGAAAGAAGAGGTTGCCAACTCTCGGGAACAGGCATGATGAAAACGAGTTCAGGAAAAACAAGGAAAACGAGTTCGGGAAAAACAAAGAAGAAGCTTTGAAAAAAGCAAAAGGACTAAAACCCACCAAAGGTCTTGCCGGAATCTGGATTTCTGGAAGCCGTCGTGAAAAGTGGTCGGAAAAACGCCTGAAAAAGGAGAACCGCCGCGGAAAATCGGGAGAGAATTAGAAGGCAGAAGAAAGCAAAAGCAGAAGCAAAAAGAGGGTTATGACAGGACTGGTATATATAGGCCGAGAAGGCCAGGTGAACCGTCGTCATTAGTACCCCTCGGAAGGCGAAGCGTCGCCATAACTGCTAAGTGAGCCTGAAAAGTCGCGCCTGCCGTACTCAGTGCATTCTCACCCAGTAATAGTGTGCCACGTGTCAGCCATCGCGCAGCAAACGTGCCGCGTGTCGGTCATCGCGCAGCGAACGTGCCACGTGTCACCCATCACGTCGAGCACGCCCTCTGACATCGTTTGGTTTAGAGGCGCCGCCCTAGACTGACTCCGCTAGACGCAGGACGCGACGCATGAGCAGACCTATAAAGGCAAAAAAGTAGGTTACCTCGAAGACACCAAAAGACAGCCTGTGACTTCGGGCAGAAGGTCTATCTTCGGTACAAGGTTATCCTATTTTCCCTCGACACGAGGATACCAAGAGACAGCCTGTGACTTCGGGCAGAGGGTGTATCTTCGGCACAGGGACAGCCTATCTTCTCGCACCTCGAGGACGCAAAAATGCTGCCCATCGCTACAAGCAGAAGAAGGCGTCTTCGGCGCAGATATCATAGCCACAGGACCCGAAAACCGATGAACCGAAGTTTCTCACTTCGGCTTTTCGGAGGGGGGCCTGTGATAGCCAAAGGCTATTGCCTCCTCGGTAGTAACTCCCTGCCAGAATATTGGCCGAGGAGTCTGACGTCACCCAAGAGAGGATCTTTTCACTGACCTCGGAAGGTGCGAAGTCAAACACTATGAGCTCGAGACTTTGGTTAGCTCGTCAGGAATTCCGAGGACAACACCATCATCATCGAGGGGCCAGACTGACCGTCTTCAGGTAAGAGAGCCATCTCTCTGAAGCAAGGAAGAATCTCCCCGAAGGCAGAGGCCCCGAAGAGGATCTTCCCCGAACAAGAAACACCTGAACAAGGGAATCCTCTAACTATGGGTGTGAGTCCCGAAGAAGGTGTTCATCAAGGGAGCTCCCAGAACTATGGGATAGATCCCGAAGGAGGTGCTCACACCGAAGGACGGATAGAATCCGAAGAGGGTGCACGCACCGAAGGGCGACCTCGGCCAGGGGACCTCGGGAGTACGGTATGAGCATTTAAGGAGCCTCTGACATGTTGCCCACAAGCCCTACACGTCACATCTGAACGGCAAACTGACACGCCGCAGCCCCCCCAGTCCTGACACAACCTGTCCGGGTCCAGGGCTAAAGGAGGCTGCAAACGGCTGCCTGTCCCCTAGGTCCAAAAGTACAGATCAAATCCGACCGAACACGTGTCATGATCTGAACGGACCAACTACTCCTATAAATACTAGGAAATGGGACTGGGCAAAGGATGGGGCATTTTCCTCCCTCTGAGAAAACACAAAACAGGCAAGACACTTGATCCCTTAGTGCTCTTACTCCACTTTCACTCAGAAAACTGACTTGGGCGTCAGAGGGTCCTCCCCGGAAAAGCAAACCGGGGACCTCCTAACCTCTTCTTTGAGCTTTTCATGCACACTCAGCTGGGAAACCAGAGCTCCAGGCGCTCGCCTCCTCAGGAAGTCTCTCCACCTGTCAACATGATAGCAAACGAAGAATATCTCTCAGGCTCACGCCGAATCCTACCAGACCTACGTGGGCTCTGTGCTACAGGAACAGACTCTTGAACCACAACATCTTGTGGTGTCTGTTCAGGTTCCATTTCAGGTTCGATGTCTCCTTGTTGTTCTTGAATTTCTTCAAGTTCTACTTTCCTCCCACTAGTTCCTTTAGAGATAAACTCTTTCTCTAAAAAGACACCAGTTCGAGCAACAAACACTTTTTGCTCAGAAGGATTGTAGAAATAGTAACCCTTTGTTTCTTTGGGATACCCAACAAAAAGGCATTTTTGAGATTTGGGCCCTAGTTTGTCAGAGGATTGACGTTTCACATAAGCGTCACAGCCCCAAATCTTCATAAAAGACAAATTGGGATGCCTCCCACTCCATATCTCATATGGTGTCTTTTGAACCGATTTAGATGGAACTCGGTTTAGTGTAAAAGCGGCTGTCTCTAGAGCATGTCCCCAAAAGGAGTTTGGAAGGTCAGCTTGACTCATCATGGAGCGAACCATGTCTAACAGAGTTCGATTTCTCCTTTCAGATACACCATTCCATTGAGGTGTACCTGGTGGAGTGAGTTGTGATACTATACCACACTCCTTCAGATAGTCAAGGAATTCTCGATCCAAGTACTCTCCACCTCGATCTGATCGAAGCACTTTGATACTCTTCCCGAGTTGATTCTCTACTTCATTCTTGAATTCTTTGAACTTTTCAAAGGATTCTGACTTGTGTCTCATGAGATACACATAGCCATATCTGCTGAAGTCATCAGTGAAAGTAATGAAGTATTGGAAACCTCCTCTAGCTTGTGTAGACATAGGGCCACATACATCACTATGTATGAGTCCTAGTAAGTCATTAGCCCTTTCACTTTGCCCTGTGAATGGGGCTTTGGTCATCTTGCCCAACAAACATGACTCACATGTCTCATATGATTCAAAATCAAATGAGTCCAAGAGTCCATCCTTATGGAGCTTGGATATGCGGGTCTCATTTATATGGCCCAAGCGACAGTGCCAGAGATAGGTCGGGTTCGAATCATTTAATCTGACCTTCTTGGTATTCACATTATAGATTGGATCTTCGAGGTCTAGAACATACAACCCATTGCTAAGTTGAGCACTACCATAAAAGATTTCATTCAAATAAATAGAACAACATTTGTCCTTTATTATAAATGAAAAACCTTTCTTGTCCAAACAAGAAACAGAAATCAAATTTCTACTAATAGTAGGCACAAAGTAGCAGTTGTCTAATTCTAAAACTAATCCACTAGGTAAAGTGAGAACATAAGTCCCTACGGCTAAGGCAGCAACCCTTGCTCCATTTCCAACACGTAGGTCCACTTCACCTCGGGCCAATCTTCTACTTCTACTTAGATCCTGCACATTTGCACAAATGTGAGATCCACATCCAGTATCCAATACCCAAGATGAGGAAGTAGAAAAGTTAGCCTCTATAACAAAAATACCTGAAGTGGAAGTCTTACTTCCCTTTTCCTTAGCAAGTTCTTCAAGATAGAGCTTGCAGTTGCGCTTCCAGTGTCCAGGTTGCTTACAATGGAAGCACTCCCCTTCCTTTGCCACACCACCCTTTGGTTTCAGTGCAGCTGAAGAAGAATTAGCATTGGACTTTCCATTAGCTTTATCCTTCTTCTTGTTGGCTTTTCCCTTTCCCTTGCCCTTTTGAACCATCAAAATGGGCTTAGCCTTCTTAAGGTTTTGCTCAGCAGTTCTCAACATGTTGAGCAATTCAGGGAGGGACTTGTCAAGGTCGTTCATGTTATAGTTCATGACGAACTGACTGTAGCTTTCAGGCAACGATTGCAAGACTACATCAATAGCCAACTCTTTCTGAAGAGCAAATCCCAAATTCTCAAGATTCTCAATGTACCCAATCATCTTGAGCACATGAGGACCCACGGGACTTCCCTCAGACATCTTGCACTGAAACAATGCCTTAGAGGTCTCAAACCTCTCATGCCTAGCTTGCTCTTGGAAAAGCATTTTGAGATGTTCGATCATATCGAACGCCCCCATGTTCTCATGTTGCTTCTGAAGCTCAGATTCCATGGTAATAAGCATGAGGCATGCAACATCCAAAGCATCATCAGAATGCCTCTTGTGAGCATCCCTTTCAGCTCTTGGAGCAGTGGCAGCAGGCTCATTCGGAATGGGCTGCTCTAGGACATAAGCCTTTCTCTCTTGCTTGAGGACTATCCTCAAGTTTCGGTACCATTTGAGAAAGTTGGTCCCATTCAGTTTTTCCTTCTCAAGGATCGATCGCAACAAAAGTGTCGATGTGTTTTGTGCCATGGTTATCTACAACAGTAAATATGCAGTGTAAGAGTCATGTATTTTAATTCATTTAATAAGGACTTTTATTAAACGATACTCCCACTATTTTCCTCAAAATAATAACCCTCGATATTATTTCGGAACACCTCGGCGCTAAGGTATTCTAGTGGGCCAAGATCCATATTTGACCACAACCTGAGTCAGCTTTGGCTTTTCTCTCAAGTTACAGCTATTTAGGTAGGCAACTCCTTGCCAATTGCATCTTATGCAACTCTTGGATAGTTGGGTGAACAACACTTGTCCAAGCTCATCTCATGAACTTAAGCCCAACTCTATGCCTCTAAGTCCCTAATCCTATTAGGATGACTTAGTTAAGTCGAACCCAAAGTTAGCAGTTTGGATATCACTATTATCCCATCGCGCCTTACCAAGATGAACATAGGTGCTTTGCTTTGGCAAACCCACCTAATGTTGATCAAAGTCTTGACGAGTGCCAACATTTGGAAGGCATCACATTTAATGACTTAATATTTGTTTGAGGGATTTTTCTTTTGATCTCACCAATTTGTTATCTCCGGTTGTCTTATACATGCATCACATACAAATATAAAACATGCATCTCATGCTTACAAGAAAGTAAACGTGACATGGTTATAGCCCAAACTATGCGATATTCTCAAGCCAATGAGAATATCATAAAAGCCTAAGAAAAGAAAAGGGTCTTCACAAGCTCCTTCTCTTCCTTTCTTGGTTGCCCTTTTGTTGTCACCTCCTTGGACATACCACCTTGGATGATCCTTGGACATACCACCTTGGATGATCCCATAATGTACCATTACATCAATAATAGAAACCTCGAGTTACATTCGAGGGGAGTAAGGTGAGAAGAGAATGTACAATGAGAGTAACAAGAGAAGGCACGACTCGCAGGCCGTATTTACAAGTACAACCAATCAAGGGCTATAACCATGCACCATGCTTCAAACACCAATCAGCATATCATGTCAAATCTCATTCAACAAAAATGCATGCCAATTTTCGCGTGTTGATTAACCAGTTTTTATTTATGTGGCGCTTCGCATACGGCGGTCCCGCTGGCCGGTCAGCGGGTGGTGGTTCCGCTGACCGGTCAGTGGACGGGGTCAAGGGGAGCCGCCCTTGCGGGGGGTTGGGGGGCAGCGCCCCCCGGCACAAAAAATTGTCTTACAATTGCTTAGCCCGAAATCTTCTATTTCGAGCAAGTAGGCACCCGAGACTCCTCCATTCGAGCCACCAAAAATACCTTACTTTCGGTGCCCGAACAGGCCGAATCCGAACAAAGCTAGGGTTTTTGCAACTATTGCAAGAATCCTAATCCATATAGGTATCTCATACCTATCAATTTCGGGTTAATCTCATTAACCAATTAGTGTCGTTTCTTCATATATGTCATATGTTCATTACGAGTTCCGGTTTCATGCATCATGAATCAATCTAATTAATCATGGCCGAAAAGCAACCGAACACATAACATCATGCGATTCAACACTCAATCCCGATTTAGGGTTTCACCAGTAGCTCTGATACCACTGTTGGGTTTCGGGAGCCAAACAGCGCAGCGGAATTTAACCGAAACCCTCCAGGATCCAAGTGAAACGGGGTAAACCGGGTGTTCAAAAATTTTCATACCTAATTTTCGGTTGAGATCTCTCACTCAACTGTAGAGTCGAATCACAAAACTTGAACAGTTGACGTGTTCAAGCTCTCTATGGTATCCACACGAGCCTCTCGGGATCACCACGCTTCCACCACGTCCCGGCAGATACGTTTCTCTTGCGCTCGCAGTGCTAGCTTGCGTCCTCCAAGGAATTGCAAGAGAAGAGTGCGGCTGTCCTTTTGGGAGGCTAGGGCAAGGAGACCTGCGAATTTCTCACTAAAAGTTGTATTTATAGTGAGACTCAACTTCCAGGCCTAATGGGTTTCAAAGCCCTAATCCAATTAGGCTTTAATTTCGGGCTTAATAATGGCTCAACTCTTGGGCCCATTATTAATACGAAATTATTGTGAAACCATAACCCAAATAATTAGCCCATGCACTCTAATGATCCAAATAGCTCTATGTGTGCGACCCAATAGGCTCTTACCACGTTGGCAATGATCATAAATCACATTTATGATCATAAGCAATGAGCGGTGTCTAGCAACACATCATTGCTACCCAAGTGACAAGATTGTCGATGATTCGACTAAACCTTTATGATCATCACCGATATATGCCATTGTCCCTTTGTCCAAGATATCAAGACTAAGCACGAGACATGGAATGTGTCACTCTCGTATAGCCCAATCTTTGGTTTCTTGATTACCGAGTAGACCAACTTAAACTCATGACAATGATATCGTATATCAACTCATCCAAGTATGGCCATGCATTTTTCTAAGTCTTACTCTATCAAGGGGCCCGAAGATATCACTCCCGTTACATTGGGGGGACAAATCCCATCTTGATCATACAAATCCCTCCGCATGATTTGTGACATACCCAATGACCTCCTTCAAGTTCACTCAGTTACGAGCAACAAAGGAAAGTATCAAAGTATGTGACTCACATGTAAGGAACCTTGATGATCTTAGGTTTAAGGACTACATATGCCATGATCACTATGAGAATCACTTATGACACTCATATAACGATCCATGTAGTGTTCTCATGGTGGGTCGGTCCAGTACATAAGTTCTCCAACTTGTACCCATATGCAGACTACATATCTCATATTAGTCTCCACATATGCTAGTTGTTATGTATTATTGCAACCGGTTCCACAATAATACTTGACTAGCAACGTTTGAGAATATCATTATTCTAGGGTTACAATTATGTTTGTTAAGTTACGCAGAAACACAACAACAAACATAATTGCTGGATTAATGCCTTAATAAAATATCATGACTAAAGGTGCAAAAATACAATCATCTCATGATTGGCCTTTTGGGCACAACACTAACAATCTACGCTGTGGAGCGCTATGCTTTGCTTGTACTTTCTTAGGTGTGCCTGGGGGTCACTACGCGCGTTGTAGGTTTCCAAGTGTGGCACCCTGAAGTCACTAGGCATGGGCGCCTCCACCACTTCCCGTACAAAGGGTGACTCTTCTCGGGTATAGCCGTCGGACAATCTTGACCAGACTGGTTTTTGGGAGATCTGCCTCTCAACCCTTTCCAGGCTTCCAAGGATCTTCTCCATGGGGTAGCTGTGTTAGCTTCCCCTTACTGCCTGGTGGTCACCTGTAATGGTGAACTTTATCTCCTTCGTGGAGAATAATTTCGGTGGTGAGGAGACTGGGACCTTCGGTATGGGGACGAACTCTGCCGACATGAGGTCCTAGTTTCTTTTGAGGCCTTTTCTCTTGTGGGTCGTGCCTTATGGGGCACATCTTCCATCGAAGATGTGTCATGAGAGCCCTCACTCCTAGAACTCTGGTGGGTGGACCTCGGGCTTCTCTCCCAGCGCGTTGTTAGGGGGAGGCCCTTCGGATCGAAGGAGGTTGGGGCCACCTCTGGTCGAGTTGCTGAGTCATTTCAAAGGTGATGGGGTGCTAGAAGTCTTGTAAGAAGCCTAATGTCACTGTTAGAGGGAGGTCATCCTCGGCTGTAGAAGTCTCTGTAGTGGGCTACTCAGTCACCGGCTGAGCCTCCGGCGCAGAGGGGGACATCTGGAGCCGCTTGTCTTTGGAACGCTGAGTCTTTACAATGGTGACTTGGGAAGGGTTTCCCATAGACGGCGCCAAGTGATGCCATTCCACATCTTCGTTGTGCAACATGGTGAGCCTGGAGCAGGAACTTCCGATGAGGGAACGCCTGGGTCAAGGCCCTCCGCTGGGAGAAGGACTGCAAGGACTCAAAAAAGAAAGGGTTAGGAGCTCCCTAGAGTATTTTTAGGGGGAGGAGCCTCCGATGCCCAAGTCAGTACTTTGTGAGAGTAGAGAAAGGGAATAGTAAGCAGAGTATAGCAAGAATTCCTTGTTACCTCTTCGTGGTCCTTATGAAAGCACTATGCACGTATTTATAGAAGGGTGCAGGGAGAAGGCCGTTTGACATAGCTTACTGAGATGGTGACACGTGTTCTGTTCGATTTAGTTCGTACCTCTGCAGAGGGTTCTTCTAGCTGGCCTTAGGCCATTCTGACCAAGGGTGCCGCGGGGGTGCTGTGACAGGGGGTGCCTATGTTAGGGGTGTGTGCGAGGCATTTGTGTTAAAGGCTCCTCAACTGTTTTGTCGTAAGTCCACATGGCCTTTTTGGGGGACCGAGCTCCTTCGGAGTACAGAGCTTATTCGGGGAGGTGAGCTCTTTTGGAGGGAAGTCCCTTATTTGTTTGAGGCACCTTCGATTGGGCTCTCCCGAGGTCTGGCTCGGGTACCTGATGATGGCACTTCATGAGCACGCTCCGAGCGTGGCCCAAAGAGTATCCGAAGGTGGTTTTCGAAACATGAGGTCGGCGCGAGGTCACCCTCGGGAAAGGTAGTGGCCCCTTCTGACCGAAGTTGATCCCATGGGTGTCACGAGGGTAGCGCCTATCCGGCTTGTCCGAGAGTGCTGACGCCCTTTCTTTGCTGGGGTTTTGTCGTGTTGGTTTCTACCAGAGGTGGTGTGTTGGCCAAGTGTGGTGCACACATGCGAAGTCCTTTAGGGGGCGATAGCCCTTCAGCTATCAGCTGTTAAATTCCTCAAACTGGGACTTAAGCTCTAAGGTTAGCAGCTTCCTTCGGTCCACTACATCAGTATTGAGAATCCCCGATGCCCATTTGGTCAGCACGTGCTTCCATTGCTCAGCCACCTTCAGAAAGAAGAACTTCTTTTGCCACACTCGCGAGTGGTCCTTCATCCCGAAGGTGAATGTATATTTCTTGCTCCCATATCCCGGAGGAAGCAAGAAGTATAACCCGCCGTTCGGAATAGGGTGGAGTTTGTAATATTGCATGAAAAAGATGAAGTGGGGCTCTATATTGAAGACCCCACACATACAAAGAAATGCGTTGAAGTAAGAATAATAGTTTAGGGGAAGTTGGTTCACGGTTATGCCATGGAACTGGCAAAAGTTACAAACTGTCTTTGGGGGAGGATACTGAAGTCTGGCCTTCAGCTGAGCCCTAAAGACGGTAACGTCATCTGAATAAAGAGCATAGCTAGGTATACTTGGACTAGGTAGCCTGGTGACAGCATAGACAGGAAGGAAGAATTTACCTGACCACTTTTCCACCTTCTCCAAAGTGGTGCAGCTCGGATGGGAGTTAAGAGGAAGCTAACTCTGAGGAATGGGACAAGCTTCTATTTGGTAAGAGCACATGTTTGGGGAAAAGGAATCTAACCTCAAAATGGTGACAGAAAAATAATAGGGACACAAAGAAAAAGAGCACTTCAGAAAAAAACCCACCTAGTTCGGACAGAAGATAGGGACTTCGGAGATCACCGCAAACTCACCGAAAATCGCTGCACCGTTAACACCACTACAAAAGAGGGAAAAAGACAAGAGGAAATTAGAGAGCAAAACAGAGTGAAAGTTGAGAAGTGTGGAAAAATCTGAAGGAGGAAGGGTTTATATAAATCAAACGAGGCAGGCAAAGTGTCGCCGTAATGACCCTTCACAGGCGAAGGGACGTAACTGATGTAATGGATGCAAATGTTCACAAGTCACCTGATGACACTTGTCACCTAACATGAGAAACAAGTGCACGCCTTCTGACAGATGGCAGACCTATACAAGCCTAGCCCAAAATGACTCGTCTACTTGGTCAAAAGATGTGACGGTTCATTGGCAGGCAACTAAAAACTGAGAGCGGGAATATTTACCCCAGTCCAAAGATACTACTTCAGAAACATCAAGAGTATAGTCAAAGACCCTGCTTCGGCCAAAGGAGGCATCTTAAACCAAAAAGGGTGACCATACCGAAGAAGGTGACCTCGATCAAAATTCAGCTATGCTGACTCGAACGTCTGCCTTCTCCAACAAAGATTTTCACATCACTTTCACAAAGGCTTAATGCCAAAGGCACAAGTTTGGCTTCCTAAGGGGGGCATGCAATAGCCAAAAGGCTATTACCCTTAAAGAACTCCTAATCGGCTTGTTGGGCATTACCTTTGGTGAGTATGTGTGACCAACTTCGGATAAAGGATGCCCTCACTATCCTCAGAGGGAACACTACCTGATAGCTGAAGGGAAATGGCCTCTAAGATCTCCTGATTAGCTAGCCAAAAACCACGCTCGATTAGAGTCTTGCCCGACCTCGAGGAACACTCATACACCACTCTTGGCAAGGTAATGTGATGAACTTTGGGAAAAGGTATCTTTCACCATCGTCAAATCTACAAGCCTACCAACCTCAGGAAAGTTGATCCACCATCCTCGATGGAGGAGAACGTTTCCCGAATACAATCCACACTGCCAATGGGCCATTCCAAACAGCCCTCGGGGAAAATCTCTCCCTGAAGGGGTCTCACGGAGATATGACAAAAAAGGTTAAGGAGCCTCTGACAAGTAGACCATGCACATGCCCCTACCCTCTAGCCAAAATGGCCTATGGGCAGCTGGAGGTACCTATCTCCAAAGCTACGGATCAGATCCAATCGAACACGTGTCACGATCTGAACGGGCTATGTCAAACGGCCTCATCCATCCACCCTCCTATAAATGCTTAGGAGGGACTTTGGTAAAGATAGAAGAGGGAGAACTCTCACTATTTTCCCCACTCTCGACTCTTTACTACTACTCTCACAAATACTGACTTAGTCATTGGAGGCTCCTCCCCTGGAAACACATTCCGAGGAGCTCCTAACCCTTGTTCTTCTGAGTGTTTCAGGCACCTTCATACCTGAAGTCTCTCCTCCAGGCCAACATGTTATACAACGAAGATGCCGCTAGGCATGAAATAGCACCTTCATACCATTCATACCTTTCCCATTACTCTCCAAGGCTCTTTCTTGAGAGTTTTGTAATTAAGTGCACAAATTTCCAAAACCTTAGAAAAAGGTCCATAGGTTACTTGAAAAACAAGCAATCCTTAAGGCTTTTCTTGGGGGCCAAGTTACAAACTTAGAACACTTTTAAGGAGGTGTTCATTATACCTTTTACCTCTCATACTTCAATCACTATGAAGAGAATTACACAATATAATGGTTTTTTGACCATTATGCCACACTTGTAATTCTCTCATTTTTGTGAAGAGGTAACATAGTCATGCCGTTTAGCTTGACTAATGCCCTTACCACATGTATGCACTTGATGAACTGTGTGTTTAGACATTACTTAGATAAGTTTGTAGTGCTGTTCATTGATGACATCCTAGTATATCTCATGGATGCAAGTGAACCAAGCAACACTTAAGAACTATCTTGAGCACACTGTTGGATAATCAACTGTATGCAAAATTTTGCAAATGCCAATTTTGGTGAAAGGAAGAGCCTTTCCTAGGACACATCATTAATGCACAAGGCCATAGAGTAGACGCTGAAAAGGTCAAGGTTGTGCAAATGTGGGAAAGACCTAAGACTATAGAGGAAGCTATAAGCTTCCTAGGATTGGTAGGCTATTATAGAAGATTTGTGCAAACTTTTTCAATGATTGCTTCAGTTCTTACTTAACTGACCAAGAAGGATCAAAAGTTTGAGTGGATTGAAAAGTGTGAAAAGGACTTTCAGGAGCTTAAAAGTAGATTAATCCAAGCTCCAATATTTGATTCTACCTGATTCGGGCAAGCCTTATATCATTTATACAGATGCATCTAGATTTGGGTTAGGATGTGTTTTGATGCAAGATAGAAATGTGATTGGTTATTAGTCAAGGCAACTACGACCCTATGAGCAAAACTATCCTACTGATGACCTAAAGCTTGCTCTTGTGATCTTTGACCTAAAACAATGGAGGCATTACCTATTGGAAAGCTCGTTTGTGATATACATTGACCATAAAAGGCTAAAGTACCTGTTCACTTAGAAAAAGTTGAACTTGAGGCAAAAAAGATGGTAGAAGTATATCAAAGACTACAACTACAACATTGAGTAGACTAAGGGCAAAGGTAATCTAGTGGTAGATGCTTTAAATAGAAAGTACACTGGTCTATTAAATGGTGGATCCTTGGCACATATTAGTGATGAGAATAGTTTGATATACCTGTGGCATAAGTGCAGTAGTGGGAAGAAGCACAAGTCTTTACATTAACTATTCAATATAGGTGGATTGAGAAGATAAGAAAGGCACAAGAAATAGATGCCAACTTAAAGAAGATTTCAGGGGAAGACAGAGGGTCCTTGTCTGAATCCTTTTCCTATAAGCAAAGATTAATGTACTTTAAGGAAAGACACTTGAGGAAGCTTACACTAGCAAATTAAATAGCTATCTTGGAAGTGAGAAGATGTAAAAAGACTTGAAGACTCATTTTTATTGGCCAAACATGAAGAAAGACATAGCCACGTATGTCTCTAAATGTGCAACATTCCAAATTGGTAAAGGTAGAGCCCCAGAAACCAGCAAGAACAATGTAGACTCTACTTATTCTAGTAAAGAAGTGGGCAACATTACTATGGATTTCCTAACTAGGTTGCCTACGACCAAATTAAGGCATGATACAATTTGGGTCATCGTTGATAGACTAACCAAATGTGCCCACTTCTTGCCAATGAAAATCACAAACTTGCTAGAAAAATTGGCGCAAATGTATATAAAAAAGATAGTAAAATTACATGGAGTTCCAGACTCCATACTGTCAAATAGAGATCCAAGGTTTATAACTAGATTTTGGCGTGCTTTCCAGAAAGCATGAAGAACCAAAATCCACCTGAGCACTGCCTATAATCCTCAAACTGATGGACAAACTGAAAGGGTGATTCATATATTGGAAGACACGCTCAAAAGTTGTGTCCTGGATTTCAAGGGAGAATGGGACCAACATTTGCCATTGGTGGAGTTCTTTTATAATGATAGTTATCAAAGCACCATTGGTATGGCACCCTATGAAGCCTTTTTTGGGAGAAGGTGCATGACACCCCATTATTGGGTAGAAGCCTTAGATAGGCTATAGTTACGTCCAAAAATCATTGAAGAAAAAACAAGCAAAAATAATAAGATACAGGAAAGATTAAGGATACCTAATGAAAGGACCACTACTTATATGAACAAAAGAATGATAGACTTAGAGTTTGAGGTTGCTGATAAAGTGTGGCTCAAAGTAGCACCAACGAAAGGTACCATTAGATTTAGTAAAAAAAAGTAAGCTAGCTCCAAGGTACATTGGTCCTTATGAAATACTAGAAAGGGTTGGCATGGTAGCTTAAAGGTTAGCTTTACTACCAAGTATGTTAAATGTCCATAATGTTTTCCCCATTAGTATGCTTAAGAAGTGTTTACTGGACACAAAGCATAGTATAGCAGTAGAAGATATACAGTTAGAGCCTAATTTGACATATGAAGAGAAACCTATAGCCATCTTATCAAGGATACCAAAAGATTAAGGAACAAACTGATTCCCATGGTTAAACTACAATGGTCACGGCCTTCTAAAAGAAAAGCAACCTGGGAAACTGATTAAGAAATGTTGGAAAAGTATGTAGAAGAGTACGCAAACTAAAAGGCAATTTTGGAGGACCAAAAGTTTTTTAGGGGCGTAGAAATGGTACACCTTCACAAAATGGGAAATTACAGCATAAAGACCTAAACTTATATGCTTTAATTTTCACCATAGTGTATGAATTATGAGGTGCAATGTATTCAATACAAACTCCCTTAAGTGGCACGTACAATGATAGTTTGATCCTTAAGGAAGCATTAATAGGTTGCCTAATTTTCAAGTAACGTATGGACTAAATTGTAAGATTACAAAGGTTGGGTACCTAATTAAACAAATTTCCAAAGATGGCTACAGAAAGGACAAGGATGAGCTTCAAGAGAAGGATTCGGAGTTCTTGTAGAGTGGAACCATGCAGTACCAGGCACGAGCTAACCATGAACCAGAATAGAAGAGCTTGCCCCACCCATGAGTAAATATTTAGTAGCCTCATTAGACCTTTTCATAGTAATGCCCTTGTTTACTTCGGCTTTACTAATGACTAAAGACACTTGGTTGAAACCCATATTGTGATTAGCATTTGCTGCTACAGAATCAAGCAATTTACATGAATGGAATTACAAAGAAAGGATATGGATAGAATTGAAGATATTATTAAGGACCAAACTACTCAAGGAGGCAAAGATTATCATTTAATGCCTTTGGACACTTAAGGACCCAAGTGTCCATAACTTTTATTAAGGTCAAAATGAGCATTGAATAAGCAAATGGGAGGTCATCAAAAGCTTTCATTTTCCGATCCCAAATGGCTAGAAAAAATGTTGCCCAAGTGGGACTTGAAGTTTGCAAATTTTGTGAACATACCATTATTAAAAACAAAGAAAGAAATAAAGCTAGAAAAAATCATTTTCTCCCATTTTCTTCACAAATTTGACCTCCACCTCCTAGCTTCACCTCCTTGAGCTCCTCCAACATCCACCATAACCAACATACTACAAACAATCAAGAGAAAGCAAAACAAAACAACTGAAGAATCAAGGAAGACCATTAACCCAAGTTTTTAGGTTTACATAAGGTTTATCAGATTTTCCATAAAAGGTATGGGTTTTATTTGGGTTTCATGGCTATTTATTATTTAGTACTGCTGCCTAAACATCCGTGAAGCTAAGACCCTAAGCTTGGAAGAGAGGCAAAAGCTTGATGAGCCAAGTTTAGGTTAAGCGGGAAATCGCACCTAGGGTTTCAGCCCTATAGCTTTGGTTCTCTACTATGGCAGGGAAATTTAGGGTTTGCAGGGCCCAAGTTAGTACTAACAAAGGCCTAATGAACTCCTAATACCAAGAAATAGCTAGAGGAAGGCTGCCATAGTGAGTTGTTAATGTTTGTTTGAATGATTATGGACTAACCCTAATGTGTTTTGACTACCAACATTACATATGTTTGTTGCTGTATTGTTATTTTGTGCATTTGGATGGGTATATCTATGTATATGTGCTACTTTTTTTTTTGTGTTTTATTGCCTTTGGATTTTAGTTTTAGGGTTGGGAATTCAATATTTTAAAGATAAGCTTGTACTAAGTTCTTCAAAGCAACTTACCCCCCTGTCTATCCATTTCAGGAACACCTGAAAGGGAATGTTCACACTAACACTTGTAGTTTGGGTTATCCTATGAAATTCTAGGTACATAAGCTTCAATATGACTATCATTAAAATGGTGTGTTCCATGATTTTTTTAGCACATGTACTAATTTTAGTGTTGGTACTTTCTGTCTTACGCAAGAACTGCCTTTTTGAAATTTCTAGAGTGCATTGTATTTATAAGGCACTCCAAGAAGCTAGTATATGTACCCAACTATGATAGGGTATCTATATGATGCATCTATGTATGTAAATACACTATGGAAGTTGTATGGATAATATTTGAAGTAGTGAAGTGATGTTTGAGCTTGTATGTGCAATTCTGTCCATTTTACAACATATGGGCTGCTTTAAAAGCAATTATGTTCAATGCTAGTGGAATGACTTAAAATTTAGGGGAATGGTTTCCTCGTGTGTCTAAAACATGTATGGAATTTCTCATGTTGGCTTTGCACCTGGAAATGAACTGCATTAATTTTATGGATTTTTATATGGGCATTACGGTCAATTTTACCCGATTGAGTATAAAATGATAATTGCAAACTTATATGGATTTAATGCCTAAAATTTGTTACCGTATGAAGATTTTAGTGTGTTAAAATGGTTTAAAACCTTTAAGGCATAGGAGGACATGGGTAGAATTTGATTTGGACACTATGTGAAAGTTTGGACACATTAAATGGGTGCCAAATGCACAAAGTGTGCATATGACTATATGTGCACTTGGGGATTTTACTCAATTTTCATATTGGCTAGAAAATATAGAATTTGACTGTCATCATTACTCCTAGATGAAAATGTATGTGAACATGTATGTGATGGTTGGACTAATATACATATTTTACATAAAGACCAAGAAGGCCACTTGGATAAATATAGTTCACATGTTTTGATGGCATACAGAACATTCATTGCCCTAGGAATCAAATACACTAAATATGTTCACTATATTTAAGCATTTAGAGTGGTAACAATTCTGAATTCTCACTCCCTAGTTATGTTATGCAGATTCTGATGTTGTAGGGCTGAATAACCATTGAGTGCTGTCATGAAAGTTTGTTGTTGCAGGTGCTTTGGTTTAGAATCCTTATGACTCTAGTCTACTTGGGTTACTTGTTGGTTAGCTAATAGTGCTAACTATAGTTTTTTTCTTGGCTGCAAAGCCTAGGAGCACATGGATAAGACTTTTATGACTTGCCACTAGGACTTCCCTCCAAGGTAGGAGTTTGTTTGAGGAGATCTCAGTGAGGGCTTCTATATGTTGTACACCTCATTCCCTCATTTGTCTATAACTTGGGTCTTAAACTCTAGCATTGCTCTTGGGTGAAGAGCATTAGTCTACCTCTTGTTGAATGTTCTCAAATGGTTGTTATGTGTTGTAATGGCCGTACAAATGTTGATTTTGTATGCTTTGGCTATTTGAACTTGTTTTCTATTAAAAGCATCTTGGTCAAGTTAATGTTTCGATGATTTCCATTTACTCTAGTCAAAACATAAGAGCACACATCATGCATACTCTAGGTTAATCAACCAGTATCACAAAGTTTTAATTTACACACATATATAGCTAGCCAAATACAACCAGAGTGAGAATTTTCACAGGCTTGCTAGGCAAGGCTGAGGATAGCCATGCCATGCATGGCTTCGTGCCATGGAACTCTCTACATATAGGGCATAAGCCTATTTTCCTCATCTTGAAGGGCCCCAAACTCTCAGTCATCTTTCCTGGCATTCTACCTTTTTCGATGCTTTTACCTAGGTTGGCTAGTCCAACCTACACTTTCTTGCTTAGTGTTCTTGTGTCTTCGACCAGGATTTCTAAGGAAAATGCCTTCTAAACCACCTGGGGATAACTCTAGATGTTCATCGTTGCCATATACCTTTGAAGAATAGGCTTCAGGCCTTGGAAGAACTTCTTGGCCTTCAACTCATCATTAACGCCCATATAAGGAGCATACCGTATGGGCAAAATATAGCACTGCTCGTACTCCTTCACAGACATTTGTCCTTGAATAAGGTTTTTAAACTATATCCTTCTCTGATCTTATGGAGCTTCATTGATGTATTGTCACGCCCACTACTGCCCCTGGCCCATCTGGGCCTAAATACCAAAGCTTGCAGCGGAAGTTATTCAATCAGAAGGGGCTTTATCAAAGAAACCGAGCTCCTACGGTGTGAGTCCAGGATCTATTATGGTACTAGCTTGTTACTTAAATACTTTCAATGTGTTGTCAGGGTGCTCTTCAGGAACAAGCTAATACCTATGTGGAATTCTAGTGTTCCATTTATGGACTTTACCTCTAGCCAGTTACACACATAATCAGCAAATCATACTTGCAAATCAACTAATTACACTTGTAATACAAAAAGCATACACTTAATCCATTAAGTGCATAGAATGTGTGTCCATCAAGTGTACTAATCCAATGCATGGCAACCAAGAAGCCCATCTCATTTTCAACTTTGAAAACCACATTTATATATATATCCATGAGCATCAGCCAAGTCTAGTGCACATAACATGAATATCCATCATGGCATTCCATCAAAAATCATCCAAAGATAATCACTATCATAATGGCAACAAACAAGCATCATTTACTTGGAAAACGTACCAAGGATGCTATATGTCTCTAATTAGCCAGGTTCAGGTTTTACAGACCACGCCCTCATACTACCCAACCTCGACTCATAATAACCTGGAACGCATTCCAGCTTAATAGACCTTGTTCCCACAACTTCTAAACTCCATATGCCTGCACAAGGAAGTCCAAACCATTAGCTTGATTCACAAGCAATCTATACCACATAAGTCACTTAGAGTCAAATGAATAAATTGAGCAACACTATACTCATACCCAACCCTTTAGCACAATGTAAGGAGTACTCTGGTACTCTACGCTTGATCCATCAAGCCATCCATTTTCCTGAAAAAGGTATAACAGGGCGGGTGAGTTATAAAACTCAGTAAGAATCCCGACGGCATCCAATGCCTAGTGAGGTAAATACTCATGACTTTCAAAGTCATCATATGGCTTCCAAAGCCTAAACTTGTGCCAAGCATGTCATGGCAATTAAATCCCATGCCAAGAATACCATGGCAAATAAATTCATGCCAAGAATATCATGGCAAATAATCCTGTTCCTGCAAAGGAAAACACTAAAACAAAGAAAACACAAGATATAGCACAATAACAATAACAATAATATTATGGGTCAGCATGCACAAACAACAACGGTTCAGAGAAGCACGCAACTCAACACACACAACACTGTCCTCGTACAAACTGTTCCATGTCACCGTTTGGCATCCGCAAGCATTAGCATAAACCATGTAACTAATCCCGGCATGCCATTTATTTCTATAACCAACTGAGCGCTCCTTAGCTTAGGAATTGAGTTGGCCAAACTCAATCCCCAGCCCTAAATGCTTGCTAATTACTCATGAGTAAACCATAATTGCCAAAGCAACAATACCTTGCCCAATATGCACTTATGTGCCCAAATATCCAACTAAGAAAGTATCATGAGTCCTCACAAAAAGTAACAACCACATAGCCCTGCCATGCACACCTATGGTCACTTGGTTCTTTGACCATCACATAGGGGCACTAATACTCACAATGAAAGATCATGGAAAATATACCATGCAGAGAGTGAGTATAGGGATTCTTACCACCATTTGTGTAACCTTTTGCTCATTGTCTTTGCCTTGCTTTGCTTTGTTTGTTGTTGGAACTTATCTTTTCCATAATGGACCTATAAAGCCCAAAATACTAACAAGTTATTTAATCGCTTTCTATTAAACAAGAGAACCATAATTTACCAAGCATACTTGGTTTAACTTACTCAACCTCTACTTAAGGAGGTAAAGGCCCACTTAGCCTTTCTGTGAACTGAGGCCCAATCTTCTGTGAACTCAGGTCTATATTGGCCTTTTCCTGGAAATCCAGGCCCAATTTGCACCTTTCTGGAATTCTGGCCTAACTTGGCCTTTTCTAGAATTTTGGCCCACTTGACCTGTTCTGGAACTCAGGCCCAACTGGCCTTCTTTGGAACTCAGGCCCATTTGGCCTTTTATTTTCTCAGGCCCACTTGGCCTTTTAATTTTCCAGGAACTCAGGCCCAACTGGCCTTCTCTGGAACTCAGGCCCACTTGGCCTTTTAATTCCTCAGGCCCACTTGGCCTTTTAATTTCTTTTCTGGACTTGGACCAACTTAACATTTAGGCCCAATTTTACCTTTTCAGGATTTGGCCCATTTAACTTCTCCAGGATTTGGGCCCATATTAACCTTTTCAGGATTTTAGCCCATTTGCCAATAATGCCATTATGGCCCAAAATAGCCCATTTAAGAGTTTCTGGACCAAGAATACTTGGTTTTCAATTTGGGCCTTCAAATTTAACTCTTGGCCCAATTAGCCCCATTACTTCTTTCTTTTGCTCAATTTAGTCCCATACGTTTTCTAAGGACTCATTTATGCCAAGAACACTTGGCTAACACCAATTTTTCACCAACTTGTCATTATGGCCGAATCTATCATCATACTTTCTTCACCATTTTGGCTTCACATTTTACTATGAACACCTAGCAACCAAGAACACTTGGTTTACACACACATCCACCAAAAATTGGCACTATGGCCGAATGCATTCTCCATTTCTTCTTTGTGATTTTTGCTTTACAAGTCTTCTAGGACTCAAAAAAATATGCCAAGAACACTTGGCTCCACATGGCTAACATGCCAAGACATTAAATCTACAACATGGCCGAATCTTCTAGTGCTTGATATGGCTTACAAAATTTATCCTTTTTGCATCCAACTTTTGGCCATTGTCTTGTACACTCACAAGAACATCTTCACTACCGAGAACACTTGGTTTCAAGCTTGCATGCCAAAAATACCCATTTGGCCGAAAATACATCTTGCTTTTCCTTGCATCTTTTGCTTGTTTCCTTGCTTGGAATGGTCATACAAGCCTCGAGGCACCAAGAACACTTGGTTTCATGCCTCCAAACACCATGAACATTCATGGCCGAAAGTTCCATCCATGCTTTTCTTGGAGTTCTCCTCCATTTCTTTGCTTTTTATGGCTTAAAAGTGCCATGCATGCCTTGAACTCTCAAGTTGAGTCCAAGAGCACTATGGATCCTCCATGGCCGAATCTTCAAGAGATTTTCCTTGCAAAAATCCAGCATATCCAAAGCATTAGAGAGTAATATCTAGCTCAAAACACATGAAATCACCAATGAAAACATGATTCACTTACAACCTTGTTTTGGCCGAAATCTTGAGCTTGTTCTTCCTTGATGTTCTCCTTGATTTTTCTTGCTCCTCATGGCTTAGAAATGCCATGCATGTAATGAGCTCATGAGTAAAGCTCAAGAACACCAAGTTTTCTCACCATGGCCGAAACTTCACAAGCATTTCTTCATGGGTTTTCTTTGATTTCTCTCTTTGTTCTTGGTCTAGATGTGTTTAGGAGTATGAAATCACTAAGAAAACGTGTTTGCATGTGTAAGAAATGGTAGATCTAGCCATGGCCGAATGCTAGAATGAAGGAAGAAGATGAAGCTTGGAAGAACTCTCATGGCCGAATGTGTTTGTGTTCTAGAGAGAAGGGAGAGCGTCCTTGGCTTAGAGAGAGAGAGATGTGTGTGAAAATGAGAATGAAATGGGAGATGGGCGGCCATTATGCTAGCAAATGAAGAGAAATGCAAACCAAATGCAAGCCAAATGTGGCTAAATGTGTTATGGCCGGTCAACACTAATTCAAAATGGGAGGAAGCTAGTCAAATGCAATAATCCTTTGGACAAAAGAAGGTGGTGTCCCATCAAGAAAAGAAAACAATAAACAAATCCATTTGCTTCCTCCAAGGCGCCATTTTGTTTAATTTTTGTGGTATGGCCGAATTTTTGATTCAAATGGATGGGAGAATAGTCAAATGCTCATTAAGTGTTGATTGGACAAGTGATGGTGAGGAGAAATAAAATAATGTAAAGTGGGAGACAAAGACTAGTAAAAAATGATGGGCAAAATATTTGTTTATGGTGATGGTGGGGTCAAGTCCATGTGGACAATTTAAATAATGTGAGTGGAGGCTTATGTGGCCATTTTAAATAGCAAAAAATCATGGGATGGCCGGCCATGGCTTAAAATGCCATGCAAAATGGCCAAATCCCTCCTTTAGCCCTCCACCTTTCTCCAATTGTTCAATTGAGTCCTCCCACAAACTTTTCCTTTGAGCAATTGAGTCCCTCAACTTTAATTTCCACCATTTAAATCACCAAAACTCTTGGCCTAAGCCAAGCATAATTCATAGAGTGTCCAACACTCATTAATGCCCATTCCATAAATAAATTTAAGATCTCCCGAGCTTACCGAGCTCAATTCCCATTTAGGGAAAAAATTTCCATGTCCCTCAATTAAATTGCTAAGTTTCCAAATTAGGAAACTTTTTATTTCCACTAATCCTCTTAACCCGGGACTTAATCATTTAGCCCTTTCCGGGTGTAACATGTATTCCTGTTAGAACTTCTTCTTGAAGTTTACCGACTTGAGAACCTTTTTCCTGTGCTTTAGCCTAATGCCATTACTTTCCCTCAGCATCTCCATCATATCATCCTACCATAAACTAGCCCTTCTTCTAAACAACAAAGGTAGTAAGGCCATCCTCTACTCTGATTCATAGCCTCCAATGTGAAAAGCCTATTCATCCTAGATATCCAATCCTCTACTCGATCGGGGTCACCTAACCCATCAAAACTTGGTTGATCAATAGTCTTCAACTTCTTAAGCAACCTCATTTGATTTGGGGTTTCTCCCCTCCTAGGAGGCTCCATAACCTCCGACTTCTCCTCATGCTCAAAAGCATGTTCTCTTCTGACATGGGACCTATGTACTTCCCGATGCTTGGCATGCATCCCCAGATCTTGGGATAGGTCATTCCCTTTGTCATTTTCTTATTAAACAACTTGTTTACCCTCATGATATTGGAACAACTCATTCATGATAGTAGTCTTCCTTTTTTCTAGTTGCATCAAAGTTTGGGTCACCCTTTCAAGCATCCTAGATATGTCAACCAACCTTGCAACAACTAAGCCACTAGATGCATTACTAGGTTCTTTGGCTCCTCCTAAGGCTCCTCACCTAGTGTAAACTATAGCAACCTACAACCAAAGCTAGATGACATTCCCCACATGTTGTATAGTATTAACAATCATAGCACATGGACTGCAAAACTAGATCTTAGCCTTAGCCTCCAATATCTCCGAACTGAGCTTTGATACTAGAAATTAACTTGGCCATCCCTAGCCTTACCTAGCAAGCTTGTGAGAACTAGTCTAACAATGGTTACAATTGCCTAGCTATATATGTGCGTAAATTGAAAACTTTGGTATGCTAGTTGATTAATCTAGAATATGGAAGATGCATGCTCTTTATCCTTTTACTTGGATAGGAAAGGAATCATAAAACATTCACTTGGCCAAGACATTTTCATAGAAAATAAGTTCAAATAGCCAAAGCATACAAAATCAACATTTGAATGGTTAATACTACACATAACAACCGTGAGAGGGCATTCCACAAAAAGTAGACTAATGCTCCTCACCCAAGAGCAATCCTAGAGTCTAAGACTCAAACATAGAAAAGGGAGGTAACTAAGTGTACAATATATACAAGCCTTGACTAAGATCTGCTCAAACTAACTCCCATCTTGGAGGGAAGTCCTAGAGGTGAAAAAAGAAAGTCTTATCTAGGTGCTGCTAGGCTCTACAGCCAAGAAAACTCTATAGTTAGTGTTGTTATTTAACCAACAAGTAACCCAAGTAGACCATAATCATAAGGATTCTCAAGTGGAGTACCTATAACAACAAACAAGTGTGACAACCTTCAACGGTTAAGCAGCCCAGCAATGTCATAATTTGCACAACATAACCATGGAGAGAGAATTTAAGAATTCCTAATAAAGGGTCTTCACCTGCAAGAAAAGTTACTAAGAAAAACACATATGTAAACATTTGTAATCTACTACGAGCTCATACAGCCTAAGGCAAAACTTATGAGCATAGGTTCCAATCCCATGGGACTTGTCCTTGACCTAGCTCTTGAACTAAAAGGTAGAGCCTTGCCTACTAGCAAACATAGTTTATTAGCCTAACTAGTGAAAATTCACTAGTTGAAGCTGCCTTATGTTGTATAGGGGCAATATGGTGGGACTACTGTCGACTAGGCCATAAAGACCGACTAGGTGTACTATGGTTCCACATCATAACCTTGTGCTAGATTGCAAGGCTAGGTCACCGATGGCACTAAAATTTCACCCAAGCTAGTGATACCTCATTGTGGCCTTTAATAATTAGTTTTCTTCTTTATGGTAGAAGTAACCATAGAAACTAAAGCAAACCACTTGGTCTCAAAGAATTTTTGGAAGCCTTAGAGAACCCTTGTGATGCCCGACGGCATTTTCATTGTATGACATGTTGGGCTTAAGTGAGACTTACATTGAGAGGGTATCTACAAGATCTTGAAGAAAGAGGATTATGTGAGAACCTTGACTTTATCAGGTAATTAATTTATTTTATTTACATAATCCTTGATAAGATTACACTTGCAAGCTAGGTTTAAGTCAAGTTAATGAGTCAAATTGTCCTTGGAGTTCATAGGATTAAAAATCTAAGGTAAATTGACAACAAGGGAAACTATGGGAATTTTGATAATTTGGCATGTCAAAGGCTAAAATGTGACCAAGAGAGATATAATTGGAGGTGAAATGAACATCTCAATGAAATTTGAACTCAGTTTGACCAAAGATTGGGTTTTTCTTGGTAAGGAAGCGAGGAAGGACAAAATGGTAATTTTTAGGTCAAAGATGGTCAAAAAGGGTTTGGAAAGATGATAAATGGTATTTGAAACCATTTTTTTAAATTTGGTTAAGTGTGGAGTTAAATTGACCAAGTTTGAGAGTTTTCTTGCATTAGAAGCTAAGAATAACATTTTGGTAATTTTGGTTGGTCAAACTTGGTCAAACTCAAGTCAAACCTGGGAAACCAAATTCAAACCTGGTCAAGGGTGTGAAAATACATGGTTGGAAGCAGAGGAAAGAAAATGTAAGAATTTAAGTGCAAATAGAGGCATATTTGAGAATTTTATGGAGGTGACTTTCTTTTGACCAAGGGTTATAACGCCTAAAAGGTTCTTTTACCCCAAGCACCTCTTGGATACCTTAAGGAATGAAGAAACTATGTATGCGGTAGGAAATGAGCTTAAAAAATGTTGGTGAGCTCCATTGTCCCTTAGTTTAGTAGCCTAAATCTCTACTAACCATGCAAAAGCCTTAACCCACCACTTTATCCTTTTCATCCATTTTCCATTCTCATTCATCCCCAAACACTCGAGATCATTTCCTTCTCTTCCTCTATCTAGTTAACACCTCCTAAACCCTCAAAAACATAAAAAATCACCAAAATAATGAAAGAAAAATAAGAGAAAAAGAGCTTGTAAGTGAAAAATCAAGAAGAGAGTGTGTTTGTTGTAAGGGAGGGCTTAGGAGTTTGGTTTCTTTCTCCTTGAAAAAGTGGCCTTGGTTTTGGCCTATTTATTTTGAGGTGAGAATCTTTATTTTACTAGACCTTGGTAATGCCCGTCGGCATCTTCGCTGTATGACATGGTGAGACTGAAAGGGATTTCTGGTAAGGGAGGAACTTCTGAAGAAGGGACTTGTTGGGAGAGATTGCCTGAAATACTCCAAAAACAAGGGTTAGGAGGTCCTCGGAGTGTTTTTCTGGGGGAGGAGCCTCTGACGCCCAATTTAGTATTTAGTGAGACGAAGAATGGCAAGAATAAGAGGTATGTTTTTCCTTAAAAGTCCAACCCCCCTTACTGAGGCCATTTCCTAGATATTTATATGAGGATGTAAGCAGAAATCCGAATGACATAGCCCACTCAAATTGTGACACGTGTTCGATCGAATATAGTCCGTACCTTCAGGAATGGGGACCTTTAGCCGGCCATAAGCCGTCTTGTCCAAGAGACAGGGCCATAGTAGGTCTACGTGTCAGGGCGTGTCCAAGGGTGGCGTGTCAGGACATGTACAAGAGTGGCGTGTCTAGGGCTCCTTAACCATTTTTGTTGTATTCTCGAGATCCCTTCGGTAAAAGAGACCTTTTCGGAATATGAGGGTTTTTCCCCGAGGTCGCTTCGATCATCCGCTAGTCCCCTCAGCGCGGATGATCCCTTTCGGGGGCGTCTTCCCCCCTGGAGGTGGAGAGTCTTCCTCCTTTGAAGCTGGTTAGGTCATCTTACCGAGGATGGTTGTGCACCATATTCCCGAAGTTGGTACTGTCACTATTGGGGGGTGATGATGGATCACCGAGGTCAAATGGTTGAGGTGTCTACCTTCCCGAGGTTGGTGCTCTATTCCTCAGGGGTGACACCCACCTTTACCAAGGGTGGCACTCTGCTATCACTTGGTTTCCTCTTTTTTAAACAACAACCTTTTTTATCATAAAAACCCTTGGTTGTTGAGGTTAAGCTTGGTGAGAATAAGGAGAACTGTGGAGCTTCGAAAAGGAGTTTCGGTTTGAGAATTTCTACCAAGGTGAGGAGGACATTTTGGCTTTTTACATGTTGTAAAAAATGTTTCCCTAAAGGTAAAAAATGTTGATTGGTCAAGTGGTTATTTTACTATGTAGTTAAAGGACTCCAAGGAGACTAGGAAAAGACTCTTGGTGCTTGAAACTTAAGCTTGTAAGGTGGTGATCTACACAAGGGTAAGGTGTTCAACACCTTCTCTTTTTGGGAAGCTTTGGCCATGTTTTATCTTTTCAAAAGCTAGGACAAATGGTAAGGCAAAAAGGGCACAGGGTGACCAGTAGCGCCAAAAAGGGCTCATGTGGCACTAAGGTCAGACCTAGCTCCTAGTTTTGGGCAATAGGTGGTGTCCTTGGTCCATGGGCTGTAAAATGGTGTGTGCATCAAGCATTGAGTGCTCGGTAGACAAGTGTGGAGGTTTGGCAACCACAAGAAAAGTGCCTCAGTTTGGGTGTATAGGTGTTGTGATCAAGCTCAAGAGCTTGGTATGTGGTTGGGCATGTGTTGCATAGGAGGTCACGCAACCATGTGTGCCTAAGGGGCTCCTAATGGCACACCCAGGGGTGCGTGTGTGCATACGCCTACGGGCTCCTGTCTGTGCGCACCTAGGAGGTCGTTTGGGCATGCTCTAGGGGGTTGGTTTCCATGTGGGCCTTGGGTTATGCTTTTAGTATGACCCATGTAGGGGAATCCACGATAGAAACCCTAGGTCCCAAATGACACTCAAGCCTACTAAATGACAGGGGCCACAAATAAGCACACATATCGGCCCAATGGGGCATAGGTCCCAAGATGGGGTAAAATACATCCAAGGGCACTAGGACACACATCAAATTTGGTCAAAACCTACTACAAACAATGAAGGAGTTTTGAGCTAGCAAAAGCTAGCAAATGCAAGCATGCATGCTTAAGAGAAAAAATGGACCAATGGTTGTTTTGTTTGGTTTTTTTGTTGTTTGTTTGTTTGATTTCTTGTGTGATAAGTATGAGGAGTCATGCATTGAAAAGGTGCATGACATGATGATCGTTATATAATACTCCACACCATATGAGCTGATGGCGTGCTCATATAGTTTATGGGCAAGGTTTATGCATGCATGGCAATGTGTCCATATGGTCTGTTATGTGTGATGTTGTTATGTATTTTTTGTTTTAGAATGCCTTACTATGTATTTTATATACTTAGCCTTATTGTTAATCTATAGATGACATCATCTAGGAGACAAATAATCCATAGTGATTATTTGATACTTGTTTGTTAGTTTCTCATAGGTACATGTTGCATACACTACATGTTTATTTTTCATATGTTGCATGCACTTATGGTCAAAATCTAACTCCAAACTTATTTGGCTTATACAGCAAGGTAGTCAGGTAAGGACTTATTGGGTTGCTCCTTGCATGGGTTATTTTCTCCCAAACAAAGGTGCGCCTATTGACCGCTTGGGTCATGACTATTGATAGCCAAAGGGCTATAAGCCTCCAAACTTCCAAGTTTTGACAAAGCACTGCCCTCAGAGAATGGGAGCACCGACCTCAGGAAAAGAGGGTCCACAGTCCTTGACCCCCTAACCTCGGTTATCCACCATCACCCTTGGGGAATAATGGGACTGACCTTGGGAACATGGTATACTACCACCATCGATAAAATGACCTTACCAACTTCGGTAAGAGTAGACTCCCCATCCTCGGCTAGGGAAAACATCTTCCAAAGGGGATACTCTATTTTGAGGGGCCTTCCGAATGACTGGAGCAACCTCGGCCAGAAGCTCTCATATCCCGAAAGAGGTCTCTTTCACTGAAGGGGTCTTATGAACATGACAAAAATGGTTAAGGATCCTCTAACATAGAGACCTCGCACATACCCCTGACACACAGGTGTTACCCACTCTGGGGTAGTCCAATTATGGTGCCAAAATTGTGCATTTAAATTCGCAGGATTGGTAATGTTCTGTAGGCCATCAGAACAATACCCTTAGTGTGCATACCCAAGTGGCCCTCTTGGGCACTATGTAAACACATGCACATTGGTCCAACCATCACACACATATTCACATTTCATGCACACCATGGCAGCAAACAAGGAAAACACTAGCACAAGTCTTAATCTTTGCTTCCACAAATTAGGCAATCTTGTTAAGTTCTAGTGACCAGCCACTGCACCTGTAACTTCCATGAACAAACTGTATCATTCTAGCCACATACCCCCATATTTTATTTGCTCCATTATCAATTAGAGACTTGCAGCAAACCAAGGAATTTTTTTTTACATCAATAGCCCACCTATGGACCAAGTTATGGATTTTTTAAGTTGGTTACAAAATTCTGACCAAATAAACAGTAACTCGGCCAACTTTTAAACATCATATCTTTGGCTACAGGGCTTTAAATCCAGAAATTTCAAATCCTAATTAACCCTATGGATTTCCTCCAGGTGTAGTTAAAATTTCATATCAATATTCATTCAACACAGGGAGATATTAACCTTTGCATCCAAAGTCGAAATTATGGCAACTTTTGGACCATTTTGACCATACAATTTTTCCAAACCATGCAAACACTTCATTCACAAGGGGAAAGCCCTCCAAGGATATCCCATATATGTCCATTACACATAGGAATTACATTCCCTTTCTTTTAACAACTTTATGTGGCCAAAACAGAATTTACAAGTAAGCAGCCCATCATTCACATTTAGGCAGCTTTGCACCACATCACTTACATAGCCAAAACATTACTCAAATGTTCACATACTTATCTCATTTTACATACACTACATGTACATGCATACATGAACTACACAATGGTCTTAACTCAACTAAATACAAACCCTAAATTATAAAAGTGCCTGTGACATGACCCCTCATGGGCCAACCCAGGAAGTCTATGGGAACTTGTCCCATGCTAGTCGCAATTGGCTAACTGATTATGTGTGTCCTAGTTAAAACCATCAAGCTTCCATTTGTTTAATTCTATTATGCAATTTTGCATGGATTTATGCTTTGACTTAATCAATAAAATAAAGAAACGATACTTAAAATGTTGCCTAGGCATATTTTGATAAAAACAAATATTAAAACTGTCAAAGCATTGAATGCAATTAAGTGGAATTAACTACAGATAATCAATTGTGTGCAAGCATCCAAACAAGAGCGACACTAAAGTAACATTACTCAACATGACCATTGGAGGCACACTAGTGCATTAAAACTATACACTAAATGACTATACTGAAATCTAAAACTAAGCTTCTACCTTAGAGCAAACTCCCAGTGGCAAGCTTCGTAAGCCCTCCCTTGTGCTTCACTAGCCTCTGTAGTCCAAAAAGACAACTGTAGTTAGTATCATAACTTAACCAACAGGCACACCATAACCTAGAATCATAAAGATTCAAATAAACTAAATACCTGCTCACAAGCCTAGCTCAACAACCCTCAATGGTTGCTGGCTCAACGATGCCTAAGTTTGCAGAACAAAAAGTAAGGGAGTGAGAATCCGAGATTCTCAGTAAGGGGTCTTCAATGAACCTGCAAGAAAATCCTGAGGACTCTACATATGAGAATATATGTAATTTGCTGCGTGCACATACAGCCTAAGGGTCTGATATATGTACATATAACTAGGTCCCTTGAGACCTCTACTCATCCTAGTCCTCCTCAAGGGGCGTCACTCCGTGCTAGCGAGTTCTGGCCACTAACTCGCTCTTAGCAAGCCATAGCTTACTAACTGACACAAAAATGTAGCCTTCCCTTAGTTATTGTTGTGCAGGTGAACATGGTGGATGCTCCTTGCTTACGCTGTAAGAAATCCACTGGGTGTACTAGGCCTCCACATAGTGCCTCAAGTCCTTAGACTTGACTAGGTCACTTGTGTACTAAGCTTTCACCCAATTAACCTACCAAGGATGCACTAGGCTTTCACTTGTACCTCAAGGCGCGGCTTGGCTAGGCAACAAGTCCACTAAGCCTTCATCCATGGTGCTCCCCTATCCACCATACTTGGTTCACACTAGTGGAGTGGCAATGATCATTGTTGTACTCATTTACTAAGTTCTTTGGAACCTCAACTAGGTGCACTAAGGTTTCCATATTGAAGCCTCAAATCCAAAGTCTCAACTGGGCTTCCGATGGCACTAAAACTTGCACCCAACTAATGGTGCTCATTGTGGCCATATTTGCCTTTAAAACTTACCTATACTTTGAGCTAAAATAACTGTAAAACTAGGGAATTTTAAGTTTTTTTAAAGCACGGAGGTGATAGTACTCCTTCTTAGCTTTGAGTGGAATCTTGAATCACTTCAATCAGACACTCAAGCGAAAAGTTATGCTGAAAACAAAATCGGGCGTCAAATGCTGTCTTGGCGATGCGTCGCTACAGTTGTCGATGTTCTGCCAATGTTCTAAGGTCTTGGTGACGTATCATGGGAACTTGTGGGAATGGTGACACGTCGCCAAACCTGCAAAATGCCCAGAAAATCTCTAGTTTTGCTGCTATGAACTTTGAACACTCTCCAAACATATCAAACATGCATGGATAGCCTTCAAACTTCACATACGTGTAGTAGACGTTGCATAGACCACAATGCACCATTTAAACCAATCCTATGGTGTCCATAAACACCACACATATCCTTGGAAATTCCCTAGTCCAACATGTTCATTACCATCTACCAACTAATGCCATTCACGAAATTACTTCAATTTAGCAAGCGAACAAGCTAGGAATGGCATCAATTATGCTTGAATCATAAATCCCTTACCTCAAGTACATATGAACTAGCAAGAATCAAGCACCAAAAGCTTCAAGCTTCAAATGCAAAGCTCCACTAATGTTTCCTATGGTTCCAACCAAATTCAACCTATAAGGGACGTATTCAAGCTCATTCTAACTAGAACCAAGCTTATGAAAGCTCAAGAAACCAAGAACAATCAAAGAACAACAAGTCCCAGCTAAATTTAGAGCTTACCTAGCTCAAAAATGTGATTTGAGCTCAAACCAAGCAACCCATGCAAAAACAAGCTCTTTTCGACTTGGGTTCTTCATGAAACTTCAATTTCCACTAAGAATTGAGATTTTGGGTGCGATTCGGCTATGAAATTTGAGAGAAGGAGGAGAGTTACGGGTTCTTAAGGAGGAAGAAGATGAATAGTGGCTAAAAAGGGTTCTAAAATGGCGTAAATAACCATCTTCTCACTTAAGCCCTATAAGTTCTTTAGTTTTTTCAAAAAGACCCCATGTTCAAATACTGTCTTAAAACCTGGCAATTTCATCCAACCCTTTGGTTTCTTGTCACTTAGGACCAAAAGATCAACTTATGAGCTTAAATAAAAAACTCATCACCTTTGGGTACAAAATGACCATTTTGCCCCTAGTACACTTAGGTGCCAAATTAAACTAGGAGCCATCTATCCTTTAGATTACTTCCTTGATCTTACTAATTCACCTTTAATCAAGGCATTTAAACTAGGGATTTATGAACTTACCTTACCCATAGAGCGTTTCACTAGGAGGGGTATTACATTCTCCCCACCTTGGAGAATTTGGTCCTCCAAATTCAATCTCCCCACCTTAGGAACATTAACCTAGGATACGGTGCCATCACATCCTAACCAAACTTACTAAGGGGTGTTAGTCACAACAATTCACTTGGTGACAAACTACTCGACTCATTCCGCTAATGCCCTTTAGGCACTTGAGTCGAGCCCTATCTCGTATAGTGCTGGGTTTCGGGAGCTAAACAGCGCAGCGGAATTTAACCAAAATCCTCCAGGATCCAAGTGAAACGAGGTAAACCGGGTGTTCGAAAATTTCATACCTAATTTTCGGTTGAGATCTCTCACTCAACTATAGAGTCGAATCACAAAACCTGAACAATTGACGTGTTCAGGCTCTCTATGGTATCCACACGAGCCTCTCGGGTTCACCACGCTTCCACCACATCCCGACAGATGCGTTTCTCTTGCGCTCGCAGTGCTAGCTTGCGTCCTTCAAGGAATTGCAAGAGAAGAGTGCAGCTGTCCTTTTGGGAGGCTAGGGCAAGGAGACCTGCGAATTTCTCACTTAAAAGTTGTATTTATAGTGAGACTCAACTTCCAGGCCTAATGGGTTTCAAAGCCCTAATCCAATTAGGCTTTAATTTTGGGCTTAATAATGGCTCAACTCTTTGGCCCATTATTAATACGAAATTAAAGTGAAACCATAACCCAAATAATTAGCCCATGCACTCTAATGATCCAAATAGCTCTATGTGTGCGACCCAATAGGCTCTTACCATGTTGGCAATGATCATAAATCACATTTATGATCATAAGCAATGAGCGGTGTCTAGCAACACATCATTGCTACCCAAGTGACAAGATTGTCGATGATTCGACTAAACCTTTATGATCATCACCGATATATGCCATTGTCCCTTTGTCCAAGATATCAAGACTAAGCACGAGACATGGAATGTGTCACTCTCGTATAGCCCAATCTTTGGTTTCTTGATTACCAAGTAGACCAACTTAAACTGATGACATTGATATCGTATATCAACTCATCCGAGCATGGCCATGCATTTTCTAAGTCTCACTCTATCAAGGGGCCCGAAGATATCACTCCCGTTACATAGGAGGGACAAATCCCATCTTGATCATACAAATCCCTCCGC
The DNA here is from genome assembly GCA_005392925.1 of Aquilaria sinensis. Taxonomy (NCBI): domain Eukaryota; kingdom Viridiplantae; phylum Streptophyta; class Magnoliopsida; order Malvales; family Thymelaeaceae; genus Aquilaria; species Aquilaria sinensis. The sequence continues at coordinate 14,348 of SMDT01000886.1, read as the reverse complement.
ATGATATGTGACATACCCAATGACCTCCTTCAAGTTCACTCAGTTACGAGCAACAAAGGAAAGTATCAAAGTATGTGACTCACATGTAGGGAACCTTGATGATCTTAGGTCGAAGGACTACATATACCATGATCACTATGAGAATCACTTATGACACTCATATAACGATCCATGTAGTGTTCTCATGGTGGGTCGGTCCAGTACACAAGTTCTCCAACTTGTACCCATATGTAGACTACATATCTCATATTAGTCTCCACATATGCTAGTCATTATGTATTATTGCAACCCGCTCCACAATAATACTAGACTAGGGACGTTTAAGAATATCATTATTCTAGGGTTACAATTATGTTTATTACGTTACGCAGAAACAAAACAACAAACATAATTGCTGGATTAATGCCTCAATAAAATATCATGACTCAATGTGCAAAAATACAATCATCTCATGATTGGCTTTTTGGGCACAACACTAACAATCTCCCACTTGCACTAAAAGCCAATCATCCATGTATCTAATACCGATGGACCTAGAATGGCTATCATGCTTCTGCTGCGTAAGGGGCTTTGTCAGTGGATCAGCAATGTTGCTGTCTGTCGAAGTCCTGCATATCCTTACATCACCCCTCTCGATGATCTCCCTGATGAGATGATAGCGTCGGAGTATGTGTTTGGATCGCTGGTGAGATCGAGGTTCCTTAGCCTGTGCGATTGCTCCATTGTTGTCACAATAGAGCTCTATCGGGTCGGCAATGCTTGGAACCACTCCAAGTTCAGTGATGAACTTCTTGATCCAAACTGCCTCCTTCGCAGCATCAGAGGCGGCAATGTACTCAGATTCTGTTGTAGAGTCAGCTACTGTCTCTTGCTTTGAACTCTTCCAGCTCACAGCACCACCACCAATACAAAACACATAACCAGATTGCGATCTAAAATCATCCTTATCGGATTGGAAGCTTGCATCGGTGTAACCCCTTACAACGAGCTCATCTTCACCTCCAAAGACCAAGAATGCATCCTTAGTCCTTCGTAAGTACTTAAGGATGTTCTTAACAGCTGTCCAGTGACTCTCACCGGGGTTCGATTGGTACCTACTCGTCATGCTCAAAGCATATGAGACATCGGGACGAGTACATATCATGGCATACATGATAGATCTAATTGCTGAGGCATATGGAATCTTACTCATGCGCTCTCTCTCCTAAGTTGTACTCGGACACTGAGATCTAGAAAGAGTGATACCATGTGACATGGGCAAGAATCCTTTCTTGGAATCTTGCATGCTAAACCTCTTTAGCACCTTGTCAATATATGTACTTTGACTTTGGCCAAGAAGCTTTCTAGATCTATCTCTATAGATCCTGATGCCTAACACATAGGCTGCTTCACCCAAGTCCTTCATAGAGAAACATTTCCTTAGCCAAGTCTTCACAGACTGTAGCTCAGGAATGTCATTCCCGATGAGTAGTATGTCATCTACATACAACACCAAGAAGACAATAGCGCTCCCACTAACCTTCTTGTAGACACAAGGTTCATCTTCATTTTTGATAAAACCAAACTCTTTGATTGCTTCATCAAAATGAAGATTCCAACTTCGAGAAGCTTGCTTCAGTCCATAAATGGACCTTTGCAACTTGCACACTTTATTGGCATTCTCAGGAGTGACAAAACCCTCAGGTTGTGTCATGTACACATCCTCAAGTAGCTTTCCATTTAGGAATGCAGTTTTGACATCCATTTGCCATATCTCATAATCATAGTGTGCAGCAATAGCAAACAAAATTTGGATGGATTTAAGCATAGCAACTGGTGAAAAAGTTTCATCATAGTCAATACCATGAATTTGCTTGAAACCTTTTGCAACCAATCGTCCCTTAAAGGTAATCACATTACCATCCATGTCAGTTTTCTTCTTGAAAACCCATTTGCACCCTATGGGTTTTACCCCTTCAGGTGGGTCAACCAAAGTCCATACTTGGTTTTCATACATGGATTCCATCTCGGATTTCATGGCCACTAGCCACTTCTCAGAGTCAGGCCCTGACATAGCTTGTTGGTAGGTTGTGGGCTCATCCTGATCCATGAGCATCACATCACCAGTGTGAGTCACAAGAAATCCATATCTCTCGGGCTCACGCCGAATCCTACCAGACCTACGTGGGCTCTGTGCTACAGGAACAGACTCTTGAACCACAACATCTTGTGGTGTCTGTTCAGGTTCCATTTCAGGTTCGATGTCTCCTTGTTGTTCTTGAATTTCTTCAAGTTCTACTTTCCTCCCACTAGTTCCTTTAGAGATAAACTCTTTCTCCAAAAAGACACCAGTTCGAGCAACAAACACTTTTTGCTCAGAAGGATTGTAGAAATAGTAACCCTTTGTTTCTTTGGGATACCCAACAAAAAGGCATTTTTGAGATTTGGGCCCTAGTTTGTCAGAGGATTGACGTTTCACATAAGCGTCACAGCCCCAAATCTTCATAAAAGACAAATTGGGACGCCTCCCACTCCATATCTCATATGGTGTCTTTTGAACCGATTTAGATGGAACTCGGTTTAGTGTAAAAGCGGCTGTCTCTAGAGCATGTCCCCAAAAGGAGTTTGGAAGGTCAGCTTGACTCATCATAGAGCGAACCATGTCTAACAGAGTTCGATTTCTCCTTTCAGATACACCATTCCATTGAGGTGTACCTGGTGGAGTGAGTTGTGATACTATACCACACTCCTTCAGATAGTCAAGGAATTCTCGATCCAAGTACTCTCCACCTCGATCTGATCGAAGCACTTTGATACTCTTCCCGAGTTGATTCTCTACTTCATTCTTGAATTCTTTGAACTTTTCAAAGGATTCTGACTTGTGTCTCATAAGATACACATAGCCATATCTGCTGAAGTCATCAGTGAAAGTAATGAAGTATTGGAAACCTCCTCTAGCTTGTGTAGACATAGGGCCACATACATCACTATGTATGAGTCCTAGTAAGTCATTAGCCCTTTCACTTTGCCCTGTGAATGGGGCTTTGGTCATCTTGCCCAACAAACATGACTCACATGTCTCATATGATTCAAAATCAAATGAGTCCAAGAGTCCATCCTTATGGAGCTTGGATATGCGGGTCTCATTTATATGGCCCAAGCGACAGTGCCAGAGATAGGTCGGGTTTGAATCATTTAATCTGACCTTCTTGGTATTCACATTATAGATTGGATCTTCGAGGTCTAGAACATACAACCCATTGCTAAGTTGAGCACTACCATAAAAGATTTCATTCAAATAAATAGAACAACATTTGTCCTTTATTATAAATGAAAAACCTTTCTTGTCCAAACAAGAAACAGAAATCAAATTTCTACTAATAGTAGGCACAAAGTAGCAGTTGTCTAATTCTAAAACTAATCCACTAGGTAAAGTGAGAACATAAGTCCCTACGGCTAAGGCAGCAACCCTTGCTCCATTTCCAACACGTAGGTCCACTTCACCTCGGGCCAATCTTCTACTTCTACTTAGATCCTGCACATTTGCACAAATGTGAGATCCACATCCAGTATCCAATACCCAAGATGAGGAAGTAGAAAAGTTAGCCTCTATAACAAAAATACCTGAAGTGGAAGTCTTACTTCCCTTTTCCTTAGCAAGTTCTTCAAGATAGAGCTTGCAATTGCGCTTCCAGTGTCCAGGTTGCTTACAATGGAAGCACTCCCCTTCCTTTGCCACACCACCCTTTGGTTTCAGTGCAGCTGAAGAAGAACTAGCATTGGACTTTCCATTAACTTTTATCCTTCTTCTTGTTGGCTTTTCCCTTTCCCTTGCCCTTTTGAACCATAAAAATGGGCTTAGCCTTCTTAAGGTTTTGCTCAGCAGTTCTCAACATGTTGAGTAATTCAGGAAGGGACTTGTCAAGGTCGTTCATGTTATAGTTCATGACGAACTGACTGTAGCTTTCAGGCAACGATTGCAAGACTACATCGATAGCCAACTCTTTTTGAGGAGCAAATCCCAAATTCTCAAGATTCTCAATGTACCCAATCATCTTGAGCACATGAGGACCCACGGGACTTCCCTCAGACATCTTGCACTGAAACAATGCCTTAGAGGTCTCAAACCTCTCATGCCTAGCTTGCTCTTGGAAAAGCATTTTGAGATGTTCGATCATATCGAACGCCCCCATGTTCTCATGTTGCTTCTGAAGCTCAGATTCCATGGTAATAAGCATGAGGCATGCAACATCCAAAGCATCATCAGAATGCCTCTTGTGAGCATCCCTTTCAGCTCTTGGAGCAGTGGCAGCAGGCTCATTCGGAATGGGCTGCTCTAGGACATAAGCCTTTCTCTCTTGCTTGAGGACTATCCTCAAGTTTCGGTACCATTTGAGAAAGTTGGTCCCATTCAGTTTTTCCTTCTCAAGGATCGATCGCAACGAAAGTGTCGATGTGTTTTGTGCCATGGTTATCTACAACAGTAAATATGCAGTGTAAGAGTCATGTATTTTAATTCATTTAATAAGGACTTTTATTAAACGATACTCCCACTATTTTCCTCAAAATAATAACCCTCGATATTATTTCGGAACACCTCGGCGCTAAGGTATTCTAGTGGGCCAAGATCCATATTTGACCACAACCTGAGTCAGCTTTGGCTTTTCTCTCAAGTTACAGCTATTTAGGTAGGCAACTCCTTGCCAATTGCATCTTATGCAACTCTTGGATAGTTGGGTGAACAACACTTGTCCAAGCTCATCTCATGAGCTTAAGCCCAACTCTATGCCTCTAAGTCCCTAATCCTATTAGGATGACTTAGTTAAGTCGGACCCAAAGTTAGCAATTTGGATATCACTATTATCCCATCGCGCCTTACCAAGATGAACATAGGTGCTTTGCTTTGGCAAACCCACCTAATGTTGATCAAAGTCTTGACGAGTGCCAACATTTGGAAGGCATCACATTTAATGACTTAATATTTGTTTGAGGGATTTTTTTCATTTTGATCTCACCAATTTGTTATCTCCGGTTGTCTTATACATGCATCACATACAAATATAAAACATGCATCTCATGCGTTACAAGAAAGTAAACGTGACATGGTTATAGCCCAAACTATGCGATATTCTCAAGCCAATGAGAATATCATAAAAGCCTAAGAAAAGAAAAGAGTCTTCACAAGCTCCTTATCTTCCTTTCTTGGCTGCCCTTTTGTTGTCATCTCCTTGGACATGCCTCCTTGGATGATCCTTAGACATACAACCTTGGATGATCCCATAATGCACTATTACATCAATAATAGAAACCTCGAGTTACATCCGAGGGGAGTAAGGTGAGAAGAGCATGTACAATGAGAGTGATAAGAAAAGGCACGACTCGCAGGCCGTATTTACAAGTACAACCAATCAAGGGCTATAACCATGCACCATGCTTCAAACACCAATCAGCATATCATGTCAAATCTCATTCAACAAAGATGCATGCCAATTTTCGCGTGTTGATTAACCAGTTTTTATTTATGTGGCGCTTCGCATATGGCGGTCCCGCTGGCCTGTCAGTGGGCGGTGGTTCCGCTGACCGGTCAGCGGACGAGGTCAAGGGGAGCCGCCCTTGCGGGGGGCGTGGGGGGCAGCGCCCCCCTGCGCAAAAAATTTTCTTACAATTGCTTAGCCCGAAATCTTGTATTTTGAGAAAGTAGGCACCCGAGACTCCTCTATTCGAGCCACCAAAAATACCTTACTTTCAGTGCCTGAACAGGCTGAATCCGAACCAAGCTAGGGTTTCTGCAACTATTGCAAGAATCCTAATCCATATAGGTATCTCATACCATTCAATTTGAGATTAATCTCATTAACCAATTTGTGTCGTTTCTTCATATATCTCATATGTTCATTACGAATTCCAGTTTCATGCATCTTGAATCAATCTAATTAATCATGGCCGAAAAGCAACCGAACACATAGCATCATGCGATTCAACACTCAATCCCGATTTAGGGTTTCACCAGTAGCTCTGATACCACTGATGGGTTTCGGGAGCCAAACAGCGCAGCGGAATTTAACCGAAACCCTCTAGGATCCAAGTGAAACGGGGTAAACCGGGTGTTCAAAAATTTTCATACCTAATTTTCGGTTGAGATCTCTCACTCAACTGTAGAGTTGAATCACAAAACCTGAACAGTTGACGTGTTCAGGCTCTCTATGGTATCCACACGAGCCTCTCGGGATCACCACGCTTCCACCACGTCCGACAGATGTGTTTCTCTTGCGCTCGCAGTGCTAGCTTGCGTCCTCCAAGGAATTGCAAGAGAAGAGTGTGGCTGTCCTTTTTGGAGGCTAGGGCAAGGAGACCTGCGAATTTCTCACTTAAAAGTTGTATTTATAGTGAAACTCAACTTCCAGGCCTAATGGGTTTCAAAGCCCTAATCCAATTAGGATTTAATTTCAGGCTTAATAATGGCTCAACTCTTGGGCCCATTATTAATACGAAATTAAAGTGAAACCATAACCCAAATAATTAGCCCATGCACTCTAATGATCCAAATAGCTCTATGTGTGCGACCCAATAGGCTCTTGCCATGTTGGCAATGATCATAAATCACATTTATGATCATAAGCAATGAGCGGTGTCTAGCAACACATCATTGCTACCCAAGTGACAAGATTGTCGGTGAATCGACTAAACCTTTATGATCATCACCGATATATGCCATTGTCCCTTTGTCCAAGATATCAAGACTAAGCACGAGACATGGAATGTGTCACTCTCGTATAGCCCAATCTTTGGTTTCTTGATTACTGAGTGGACCAACTTAAACTAATGACATTGACTTCATATATCAACTCATCCGAGCATGGCCATGCATTCTCTAAGTCTCACTCTATCAAGGGGCCCGAAGATATCACTCCCGTTACATAGGAGGGACAAATCCCATCTTGATCATACAAATCCCTCCGCATGATATGTGACATACCCAATGACCTCCTTCAAGTTCACTCAGTTACGAGCAACAAAGGAAAGTATCAAAGTATGTGACTCACATGTAGGGAACCTTGATGATCTTAGGTCGAAGGACTACATATACCATGATCACTATGAGAATCACTTATGACACTCATATAACGATCCATGTAGTGTTCTCATGGCGGGTCGGTCCAGTACAGAAGTTCTCCAACTTGTACCCATATGTAGACTACATATCTCATATTAGTTTCTAGATATGCTAGTCGTTATGTATTATTGCAACCCGCTCCACAAGAATACTAGACCAGGGACGTTTAAGAATATCATTATTCTAGGGTTACAATTATGTTTGTTAAGTTACACAGAAACAAAACAACAAACATAATTGCTGGATTAATGCCTTAATAAAATATCATGACTTAATGTGCAAAAATACAATCATCTCAGATTGGCTTTTGGGCACAATGCTAACAAAAACTTGGTCAAATCCTGTTTATTTCAACTAAATGCAGGTTAGCAATAAAATTTAGGTTTTAAAAAAATTTTTTAGTACTCAGCATCTGACCCAACTATTCAAGATGCAAAATTATTATTTTGCCCTCGAACCTCATTTAGTGCCTTAACCTTCTCGGAACATAGCTAATTTTGCTAAACTTGCCTGTTCTTGCTGCGTTAACTTGAAATAAGGTTCTAAACTAAGTTTCAAATACTTTACCTTCCTCAAATAAGTTCCAGCTAGGAGAGCCATGTTATTCTCCCAGCCTTATGGAATTTGGTTGTTACCTATTCTGGGGTAGCCCAGTTATGGTGCCAAAAATGTGCGTTTAAAACTCCCAGGGTTGGTATGTTCTGTAGGCCATTAGAACAGTATCCCTAGTGTGCATACCAAACTGGCCTTCCTGGGCACTATGTAAATGCATGCATAGTAGTACAACCAATAGACACATATTCACATTTTATGCACACCATGGCAGCAAGAAAGGAAAACACTAGTACAAGCCTTAATCTTGGCTAGCACACATTAGTTAATCTTGTTAAGTTTAAGTAACCAGCCACTGCACTTGAAAATTTCTCCAAAAAACTATATTAATCTAGCCATGTAGAGACTTAAACCAAACCAGAATTTGGTGTTACATCAATAGCCCACCTATGGACCAAGTTATAGATTTTTTAAGTTGGTTACAAAATTATGACGAAACGAACAATCAATTGGCCAAATTTGCAATGTCATAAGTTTGGCTATAGGTCCCCAAATGTATGAATTCCAAATCCTAGTTAAACCTCTATATGTTTTCTAGGTGTGGTCAATATTTCATACCAAGATTCTCTCTACACAGGGAGATATAGAACTTTCAGTGTAGGGTCAAAATTCTGTCCACTTTTGGACCATTATGCCCATACAAAATGTCATAAGTGTGCAAACACTTCATTCACAAGCGGTAAGCTCTCCAAGGCTATCCGATATATGTCCAATATACATATGAATTACATGTTCTTACATCTAGCACTTTATGTGTCCAAAACAAAATTTACAAATAAGCTACCTATCATTCACACTTAGACAGCTTGTGCACCATATTCACATACGTAGCAAAGTAGTCCTCAAATGTTTACATACTTGTTTCAACTTTGGATGTCTTACATGCACATGCATGCATGCACTCCATAATGGCCTTAACTCAGCTAAAACATGCACCCAAGTTACAGGAGAGCTTGACGCACAATGAACTCCAAAAAATAAGATGTTATATAGCTACTACATAACATAATATGCACCATCACTAAAAATACCAAATATGCTCCTAAAATCATCAAACTTTCTAGATCACAACTACGTACATGGAAGTTCAAATTTTGGGACTTTCAAATCATGGATGCTTAAAATACGGTAAACATTTCATGAGAGCAAGAGAACTCCTTGCCTTGATGGGTATCTTGAATTTTAAGCTTGATTCTTCCTGCACCCAAGCAATAGCACTAGTATGCTTTCAATTGCTCTTTCTTGATTTAAATTACAACTAATTGCAAGCTTGGAGGTATGGTGGCTATGGACGAAGTGTGGAAGTGGGTGGTGGCTGGTATGTTCGAATATGGGAGAAGAAAGGAACGAAATGACTACTTAAATGGGCTTTAGTCCACTAAACACCCTTAATAGCCTTAACCAAGCTTTATGTCATTTTCCTTGCTACAAAATCATGGTTTCTTAGTCTTAAACTCATGGCACACAATTTTGACATCTTTATCATGCCATAGCTACCCCTCTTTAAGTGGGATAATGCCACAACTTCAACATTTGACTTAAGTCAAAAGCTTGGACATCCAAAGGCTTACATTAGGACACTTAAGTCCCTCATGCCTTCCGTGTTTTCTTTGTCCAAACTTGTCTTCCATGAGCAACTTGGTCCTCTAATAGCACTTTCATGCCATTCATATCCTTCCCATACTTCTCTAAAGTTCTTTCTTGAGAGTTTTACAATTAAGTAACCAAATTTCCAAAACCTTACAAAAAAGTCCATAGGTTGCTTGAAAAACAAGCAATCATTAAGGCTTTCCTTGGGGGCCAAGTGTTGCCACCACACAAAAATGAGAGAATTACAAGTGTGGCAAAATGGTCAAAAAACCATTATATTGTGTAATTCTCTTCATAGTGATTGAAGTATGAGGGGTAAAAGGTATAATGAACACCTCCTTAAAAGTGTTCCAAGTTGGTAACTTGGCAACCAAAGAAAAGCCTTAAGGGTTGCTTGTTTGTCAAGCAACCTATGCACATTTTTGTAAGGTTTTGGAAATTCGTTGGAAATTCGTGTACTCAATTGCAAAACTTGCACAAAAGAGCTTCGGAGAGTTATAGGAAGGATATGAATGGTATAAAAGTGCTATTGGAGGACCAAATTGCTTATGGAGCACAAGTATGGACAAAGGAAACACTAAAGGCATTAAGGACTTAAATGTCTTAGCATAAACCTTAAGGTGGTCAAGCTTCTGACTTAAGTCAAAGGGTTGAATTATCGTGTTATCCCACCATGGGGGAGGCAGCCAAGGCTTGATAAATGGGTCAACAATATTGGGCACATGTGCACCAATGAGTTTAGGAAAAAGAAACCATAAATTGTGGGAAGGAAAATGACATAAAGCAAGGTTAAGCTTATTTAAGTGTGTTTTGTGCCCTTGAGCTCATTTAAGGCCATTTAAGTGGCCAATTCACTTACCACTCTCTCATGTTCAGCCTCCTCTAGCCTAAGAACACAGCCACACTTCCTCCATATCCACAACACCTTCAAGCTTGCAATTGATTGAAATTGAAGGCAAGAGGAAGCAATTGGAAGCAAACTAGAGATATTGCTTGGATGCTTCAAGGGTTAATTTTGATTTTTGGCCAACCCACTTCAGTAAGGGTTCTCTTGCTCCCATGGATTGTTTACTATATTTTCAAGCAACCATGGAGATAGGGATAAGCTTGGAAGAGAGCCATGATCATGATGAACCAAGCTTAGTGAGGGGAGTTCACTTATTGAAGGTTTTGTGACCTAGTGTGAAGTGCACAGCAATGGCATCAAAAATTGGGGTTTCCAGAGCTGAAAGTTAGTGGTAACTAGTGTTAAAATCCTTCTCAGACCAAGCATTAGCTTGAGGAGGGCTGCCATATTGATTTGGTTACATTTACTATGCATTTTATGGACCAACCTATGGTTATTATTGCTGCCACATTTCATATGTTTGTTGGTTGTGAATGGCTGCTATATTTGGTTGCTATATCTTATGTATATGCATCGTGGTTTTATGTTTTTGTGTCTTTGGATGCAAGTTTTGATGATGGTTGCATTTCCCTAAAAGACCAAGTGTTTCCTTTACTAAGTTTCCTATTGAATCCAAGTGCTAGTCTTACTAAGTTTGTCAACGAAACTTACTCCCCTCAATTCTGCCATTTGAGGTCCAGTAGAATGATCCCATTCAAATTGACAATTGTGGTTTGAGTTTTGATCTGAAATTTCATGTACATCAACTTCCATATGTCTAGTCATGATCTGGAAAGTTTGGTGATTTTGGGAGCATATTTGATATTTTTGGTGATGGTACTTATTGTGTTGTACAGCAGCTGTCCAGCATCCTGTTTAGCAATCCAATGTGTCTCATGCAGTCTTGTAACCTAGGGTGCATTTTAGCTAAGTTAAGACCATTTTGTAGTGCATGTATGCATGTACATGTAGTATATGTTACCCACTCTAGGGTAGTCCAATTATGGTGCCAAAATTGTGCATTTAGACTCCCAAGATTGGTAATATTCTGTAGGCATCAGAACACTACCCTTAGTGTGCATACCCAAGTGGCCCTCTTTAGTGCTACATAAACACATGCATATTGGTCCAACCATCACATACATATTCACATTTCATGCACACTATGGTAGAAAAGAAGGAAAACACAAGCACAAGTCTTAATCTTGGCTACCACACATTAGGCAATCTTGTTAAGTTCTAGTGACAAGCTACTGCACCTGTAACTTCCACTAATAAACTGTATCATTCTAGCCACATAACCCCATGTTTTCTTAGCTCCATTAGAAATTAGAGACTTAGATAAAATCAAAGATTTTCTTTTTTACATCAATAGCCCATCTATAGACCAAGTTATGAATTTTTGAACTTGGTTACAAAATTTTGACCAAATGAATAGCAAATTAGCCAATTTTGCAACATCATATCTTTGGCTACAAGGCTCCAAATTCAGAAATTCAAAATCCCAGTTTAACCTCTAGATTTTCTATAGGTGTGGTCAAAATTTCATACAAATATTTGTTTTGGTACTTTCTACCTTACGTAGTAGCTGCCCTTTGAAGTTTCTGGAGTGCATTGTGTTTGTAAGGTTCTCCAAGAATCTAATGTACATACCCATCTAAGATAGGTCATATTTATGATCCATCTATGCATTTAAATACACTATGGATGTAGTATGGATGATATACGAAGCAGTGAAGTGATGTTTGAGCTTGTGTGTACAATTCTGTCCATTTTGTAATTCATGGGCTGTTTCAAAGGAAGTTATGATCAATGCTTATGGAATGCCTTTAAATTTAGGGGAGTGACTTTCCTAAGTATTTAAGACATGGATGAACCTGCCCAAGCTGGTTTTGCACTTAAAACGGAAGTGGATGATTTATTTGCAAATTTTGAATGGACATTATGGGAAATCATTGAAAAATTTTGACACCCTAGAATCTAGAGGCCATAACATCTAGCACAAGTTGTATTTACATATGAAATTTTGATAGAACCTATCACTCCTCAATATGAAGGACTAAAATTTGAATAACTCAATTTCGGGCCCTGTAGACTCAGATATAGCCTGTCAAAGATGGGTGTTTTGCTGTTTACTGTTCATTTGGTCATTTTACTCGAATGACTTGTAAACTCCATATTGTGATTTCTAGATGGAGTTAACACCTCAAACTTGTTCCCTTATGAATGTTTATGTCTACTAAAGGGTTTAAAGCCTGTAGGGCAAAGGAGAGCAATGATAGAGTTTGAGTTAGACATGGTGCGAAAGTTTGGACACCTAAAATGGGTACCTAGTGCACCAAGTGTGCATGTTGTTACCACCTCACAAAAATGGGAGAATTACAAGTGTGTCATAATGGCTAAAAACCATTATATTGTGTAATTCTCACCATAGTGATTGAAGTGTAAAGGGTAAAATGCATGATCAACACCTCCTTAAAAGTGTTGCAAGTTGGTAATTGGCCCCCAAGAAAAGCGTTAAGGATTGCTTGTTTGTCAAGCAACCTATGGACTTTTTTATAAGTTTTTGGAAATTCGGGTACTCAATTACAAAAATCTCAAGAAAGAGACTTGGAGAGTTATGGGAAGGATATGAATGGTATGAAAGTGCTATTGGAGGACCAAATTTCTGATGGAAAATAAGGTTGGACAAAGGAAACACTAAAGGCATTAAGGACCTAAATGTCTTAGTGTAAACCTTAAGGTGTTCAAGCTTTTGACCTAAGTCAAAGGGTGTAATTGTTGGGTTATCCCACCATGGGGGAGGCAGCCAAGACTTGATAAATAGTAAGAAATGTTGGGCACATGTGTACCAATCAGTTTAAGACAAAGAGACCATAATTAGGGAGAAGGAAAATGGCTTAAAGCAAGGTTAAGCTTGTTTAAGTGTGTTTTGTGTTCTGAAGCTCATTTTGTTAGTGTTGTGGCCAAAAATCCAATCATGAGATGATTGTATTTTTGCACATTGAGTCATGATATTTTATTGAGACATTAATCCAACAATTATGTTTGTTGTTTTGTTTCTGCATAAATTAACAAACATAATCGTAGCCCTAAAATAATGATATTCTTAAATGTCCCTAGTCTAGTATTATTGTGGTGCGGGTTACAATAATACATAATGACTAGCATATGTGGCTAGTAACTGAGTGAACTTGAAGGAGGTCATTGGGTATGTCACATATCATGTGCGGAGGGATTTGTATGATCAAGATGGGATTTGTCCCTCCTATGTAACGGGAGTGATATCTTCGGGCCCCTTGATAGAGTGAGACTTAGAAAATGCATGGCCATGCTCGGATGAGTTGATATACGATATCAATGTCATCAGTTTAAGTTGGTCTACTCGGTAATCAAGAAACCAAAGATTGGGCTATACGAGAGTGACACATTCCATGTCTCGTGCTTAGTCTTGATATCTTGGACAAAGGGACAATGGCATATATCGGTGATGATCATAAAGGTTTAGTCGAATCATCGACAATCTTGTCACTTGGGTAGCAATGATGTGTTGCTAGACACCGCTCATTGCTTATGATCATAAATGTGATTTATGATCATTGCCAACGTGGTAAGAGCCTATTGGGTCGCACACATAGAGCTATTTGGATCATTAGAGTGCATGGGCTAATTATTTGGGTTATGGTTTCACTTTAATTTCGTATTAATAATGGGCCCAAAGAGTTGAGCCATTATTAAGCCCGAAATTAAATCCTAATTGGATTAGGGCTTTGAAACCCATTAGGCCTGGAAGTTGAGTCTCACTATAAATACAACTTTTAAGTGAGAAATTCGTAGGTCTCCTTGCCCTAGCCTCCAAAAAGGACAGCCACACTCTTCTCTTGCAATTCCTTGGAGGACGCAAGCTAGCACTGCGAGCGCAAGAGAAACGCATCTGCCGGGACGTGGTGGAAGCGTGGTGATCCCGAGAGGCTCGTGTGGATACCATAGAGAGCTTGAACACGTCAACTGTTCAAGGTTTTGTGATTCGACTCTACAGTTGAGTGAGAGATCTCAACCGAAAATTAGGTATGAAAATTTTCGAACACCCGGTTTACCCCGTTTCACTTGGATCCTGGAGGGTTTCGGTTAAATTCCGCTGCGCTGTTTGGCTCCCGAAACCCATCA